>JANSVA010293835.1:0-25039 GCA_025504915.1 Erythroxylum reticulatum
AGGGGGATTTTGGATTTTGAAATATGAAAATAAAATAAAACTAACTAATAAAAACAAATTAAAGAAAACATGCAAAATTAATAATGAAAGTGGGGAATTCAGTAGGGACTTGATTCTTTAGTTCAATCTCGGCCTACACCCTAATTAAGCATATTTCATTAATTTGTTATTCTTTAACCTCTCTTAGCAATTATTAATCATGGGTTAAAAATCAACCCAAGTTTTCCCTTAAGTTTTGTTTAATCAAGATACAATCATTAATTAAACCTAACCACTGAACAACCTAGGTATGATCTCTAGATTTAATTAGGCAGTAGCATTACAAATTAGAAAAACTAATTAATCAAGGCAACAACCATATACGATGCGTCATTTAACCTAGGTCATGTTATCCCTAATAATTGTGAATCATTAGTAGCTATATATGAATTTCAACATAACAATTATGGATTATATCGAAATTCTAGCAATGGGTCTGAAATTAACAATTCAATGAACACATTAAAATCATCAATTCATAATAACCAATGAGTTCATACACAAATAATCGAATGATAACAAAAATCCAATTATCCATATGCAATACCCAAATTAATTTATATAGGATAACACAATCAATTTCTAATGAGAGAAAGAAACAATAAAATAATAAAAAATACTTAACCCGGGTCGTCAGCATCGATGTCACCTCTGAATCAGTGCTGGGATGCCTAGCCCTTCATGAGTCTTTCCCGAAAAATTACTTCAACCCAATTCTAATCCCTAGCTAAAAAACCCCTTGGTTCAACCCATTTATGCAACTTCTCTTTGTTTAGCCATTGTTGTACAGTAGCTCGATGGGAAAATTAAATGCCTCTCTAGTCACTTAAATCCTCCCAACTTGCTCAGTGCTGCGTCGCCACTCCTCCTGCGTGCTCCAGCCATAAGTTGCCCAGCCTAGCCACAGTTATCTCCACGCCTACTGCTTGCGCCTGCATGCAGCTGCCTTCACACCTGTGATGTAGCTGATTGGACGAATAAGGGTCTGCATCAATTAAAACCTTACTGCTCCTTTGCTTGTGCTTGATGCTGCCTAAATGAAGTGTTGTTGCGTTAACACTCACTGTAGCATTTTTCAAAATGCTCCTCACGTAACTTTTTGAACGCAGTGTTAAACGCTTCTATTGCTGTGTGTTTTACATAGAACACATAACAACAGTGCACAGCCTTCTATTGCTCTTCTCATGCACTGCCTTTTAGCTTCTTTCCATTACTTTGCCGTTTTGCTTCTCGTCTATACAACGTTTTGGCATGGAATGCCTTGCTTTTTCTTGCTTCAATTGTGCTGCTAATAATTCACATAATTACATTCAAATTTTATGCATGTGAGTGATGATTTCTAGTAGCCATCTTCCATGAGTTTTAAGTTTTATCTTGTCTTCTCTTGCTCCAATATTTATCTTTTTTATTTGACGAAGACAAGTGAATATGAATCTTCAGCAAATAACCCCAAATGCAGTACTTTCAACTCACTTTAATCTCTTTGCCCCAAAATTGTACCTAAAATCATATATGAATTAAAGTGAGTATCTTAAGCATTTTCATGTTAATAATCGCTAAATTTAAATGATTAAAAATATCAACAATTAATCACATATCACTATCAAATTGCTTTCCTTTCTTAGCTAGGGCTGGAGTAGAAGTTTGTGGCGTCTGGCCCATGGCTTGGACAAAAGCTTGAGTAAAGGCTTGGGATTATCTAGGATCTAAGGGAGTAGGCACTTACTCTTGCGGAAGAGGTGATTCATATGTTTGTGATCGAAAGGGCTCACTACCTTACCTTACTGAAGTCTCAACATTTCCTAGGGCTCTAGACTCATCAGTGCCCTCCTCTCTTGGTGGAGAGTTAAATGCAACAAATCTTTGCAAAACTCTTTATGTTCTTCTACGAGGTGGCATCTTACTATTTTAATTTAAACATTAACATTTAGCTTCCATTTCATTTTAATCTTATTGCCTACATGTATGCATGATATGCATGTTACTCAATACAATCAATCAATTCAACAATGCAAACAATTAATCACACATCGTAATAATTCATATCACAATATATTCTAAGCCTAGGAATCCTTAAAAACTATAGGCTCTGATACCCAAAATGTTGGACCTAGGTTTCGGTACTTATGACAAGGCTACATTACGAGAGGATCGGGTGAAGATCATGTGAGAAGAAGGCTGGAAGCTCTAAATTGTAATGAGAAATTAAAAACCTGTGTTTTATCCCATTTGGTGAGTTCCATCGGTCACCGTCGTCCACTCCTGACATGACACTCAACTTATAAAAATCATATCTCTCAATTCTGATGTCCAAAAATTTCAAACGTTATACCATTGGAAAGTTAAGAGGATAATCAACAACTTTTATGCAGACAACTTTTTCTAATTTTACCGACCTTGATACAGTTTAATCGTTGAAATTCGGTAAGAATTTATATTAGGGATACCACTGTAGCTTCTTCCAGTACCAGCGATGTTAATGTGTAAAGGTCCTATCTCTTTCATCTGAAGTCCCAAAATTACAAAATGTATACCATTGGAAAGCTAAGAGGATATGCTACAACTTTTATGAAGACAACTTTTGTCTAATTCTACCTAGATTAATACAGTTTATTAGTGGAAGTTAGAGTCACTACGCTTGCCCAAGGTAGTACCGCAACTATATTCCCCCCTTTTCTTCTTTTGCCTATTATGAGCTTTTACAATTTCCAAAAAGAAAAGACCCAGATCCAACCAACAACTAAATGTACATACATGACTCTCAACATAACAATTTATTTTAAGTCTATCAAGGGCCATCTAATAACATACTATTCCAACTCTAACAACAATTAACAACTCAACAAAGAAGATAGTTATGAACATGTACAAAGGGAACTTCTTCAACTCTTAATCTCATTACTTAATCAAAAAGGAGTTTGAGCGTAGCTTTAATTACATATCAAAATCTACATCAATAGCTTAATACAAAATATAAAGTAATGCTCATGTTTGATATTCTTATAAAGCTACCCAAAAATATAGTCGAACTAACTTAGTTACAAAAGGTAGTTATCTTGGAGTTTGCTAAAGCTTTGCAAGGATCAATAATCTTCTTATTCTACACCTAAGGAGTAAAAATAAAAGGGTTAAGCTTGCGAAGCTTAGTGGCTAATACATTTATAGCCATTGATAACGAGCACATAATCAAGCATATACATATATATTTATATATATATAAATCATCAACAGTTCTAGCTTAAAGACTCATAGTTAAGGATGTTATCACATAAAACATATCATGCATATTTAACCATCAAAACATAACACTTAAGTTTGTATAATGCTCAATAAATCCAAATGAAATGTGCAAACATAATGGCTTGAGAGTACCATGGATCGAAATGGAGAAATCGAAGTTTACACCATAAACTAAATGAGTCCGTTCCTTAGGAGCTCATGTGCCACAAGTAGGTAGCCGGGAGAAGGCTTTAAGTCAATGTGCATGTAGGGAACAAAATGGTATCTCTCTTGCCAAAATACAAGCAAATTTTGATACTTAATTCATTTCATCACATGTTCATACTTTCATGCTGCATGTGCTTGTTCCTCTTTTCATTAATACAAAATGTTGTAACATCTTTCAAGGCCTAACATGATAATAAATCATAATGCATTTCTAACAATCACAATAATTCAAAATCAAGCAATTAATCATACACACACAAGTAAGAAATTTGCCCATCATCCACAATGACCATAAACATATTACCCATATAATTGCATGTAAATCCAAACTCAAGTTTGCCTTTTCTCTTGCTCTTGCATTTGATTTTCTTGGTTTCCTTTAAATAAACAAAATTTTCATTCAAACTAATATACAAATAGAAAATCCATAAAGCTTCAATAATCAAAATTAAAATTGAGCTTAGACTTAGTCTACCTATGGTTTATCTAGCCTAGAATAACTAAGATCTAGTTGAAAATCCATGAAAATCAAAATGGGTTTCTTGGTCCTCTTCTTTCTCCCTTTATTTCTAGCCAAGAAACTCATTTTCTCTAGTTTCTTTTTTACCAAAGCAGGAAAAAAAGATCTTGAAGATTACCTAAAACTTAGCTGAATCTTCTTCCTTCTACTTCTTTCTCCTTTTCTCTCTCTACGTTTGTTTCTTTCTTTCCTAGCTTCTCCGAAACATTTCACGCATTCTTCTCTTCTCGTTTCCTCTTTCTACTTTTGTTTCTTTCTTTCCTAGCTTCTCCAACACATTTCACGCATTCTTCTCTTCTCATTTATTCAAGACCTATCTTTTTTTGTCATTCCAAGTTCACCCTTCCATAGTTAATGTAATGACTACTTATTCCATTAGTCTCTTATGCCTATTACACACTAAATTAATTCTAACATTTCTATTTAATAATTATAATTTCTATTCATGCTTGCTAAATTAATGGAATGAATTCTACAAATAAATAAATAAGTTTACAGTCCAACATTTGATATATTTATGTATGGGATATATAAGTTAATATTTGAAAAATCAATGGAAGTGTGGATAATAAATTTATTTTATTCAAGCATTCATAATAGGAAATTAATACGTTTGATTAATATGTATACATGTATTAAAAAAAAGTATACATGTTAGCATGGTTTAAGGCTTACTTTCCATCGAAAATTGACTTACTAATAGTCATTATAGGATAAGAACCAAGCAAAGCCAAGCTCCTTTTTATTTGTTTTTATCTATTTTCTTCATGTAATTCATTATATCCAACTATTAGGTGTGATCCATCATATTGAAGAAATTAAAATGACAGTTTTGTTATGATATTTTGGAATGAAAATATGAAGATTTAGATAGACATTTTGAATTTTGAAACTAAAATATAATACAATTTTCTTTTTAGTTATGTTTATGAATTATGTTGCTAAATAATAATTTTTTATTTCAAATTTCAAAAATTTAGTATAAGTACTTATTCTGTTTGACTAGTTATAACTTAATTTATATTAGTTAATATTAAAATATTTTGACTAAAAACAAATAATGTTTAAATTAAAGTACTTATCCCCAAATGATTTAATGTCAAGTTAGATCAATATAAAAATTGGACATAATAATATTTATTAATCAAAATTTAAAATAATCTTGCATAAAATATTTGAATTCAAGTAGCTTTTTAGATTTTAAGTTATTTTAAAACTCTCTAAAATCATTTCAATTAAATCTAAACTTTATTAAACTATCATCATTATTAGAATCATTTGCAACTTAATAAGAAAGGTGCATAAGAAACCAAATAATATTAAGGGGAATGGTAATTCTAAGGGAGGAACTATTACCTGCAATGATTGCCTCCATCATAATTTAATTGATCGCCCACCATCTCCACCTTGATTGTAGTCAGGTTTTGGTTGGAAATTGGCATTTACTGACTTGCTCTATTGGGAATTAGCAACATAAAGTTAGGACAATGATCACTTAAAGCTACTCTCTCTACAATAGATAATTAAGCTTCAATTTAAGTTAGACTTGTTTGAATGTATTACAACGGTCTCATAGACAACTAGTCTATGTTGGTAGGACTAGTTGCTTCCGTTATGCTTACTTTTTTCATATTACTATAAAGTTTCTTTAATTAGAAAACATTGTATGAAAGGATATATTAAATATCATGTTCTTCAAATTTGCTTTCATGATATGTGCAACTATTCACTAGAATGATTTTTCTTTTTGATGTGAATGCAAAGCTAATTAACATCAACTTATACTTGGTTGAAATATAGACTCCATTATTATTCCTGCAACATTTTTCCTCACCTCTTGTTAGAACTCAATATGATTCCTTCTCCTTAATGCCTTAGTCTCCTTTACCTAAGTTCTAGGACTATTCCTTCTCACCCTAGTTTTTCCACCTAGCTTAAACATTTTTATTTCACTTGAATCTACTTCTCTAATAGGTTATGTGTAACTTGATCAGATTTTGTCTTCTTGCTTTTTTAGTTGGTTCTCTCTTGTTCCTGGTCTTAGTTGGAAATTTTTTGGGTCTTATTCTTTGGAAAATTTCTTTAATTCTTCCTACTCTCTTGTTTGGAACAAGTTTCAAAAGCTTTTTTGTAACTCTTGAACTTTTTTCTTTTATAAGCCATATTGATCTTTATGCCTCTATATACTCACTTTTAGCCTATAACTTGAATCTTTTTCACCTTTGGTCCATAACTTTCTACTGGGAAACCTTACCAAAACTAGATGCTATTTTTCAATTAACATCATTCTCCAGTTATAAATCTTGTTATTCTGAACAACACCTCTACCTGTTTAGATGACATTAATAGCCATACACCTTATAGCCATTCAAGCTTAAAGCTTTCATGGAACTAGGTTATAGAAGATTTATCGTTTATAGAAAAACTTCATTATTGTTCACTAAACTTAAGAGATGAAAATTCCATCGTTTCTCCCTTATTAGATGATTTAAGAGCTGGAGCTTCCAAATGGGAAATAACACCCTAGTGGGATTTTAAAAAAAAGTTTGATGAACTCTTAGGGATAATACCATTGGAGGAAGCTATAATTAAATAAAGTTATAGTCAACAAGAGAACCTCTTTCTCTTTAAATTTGATCCCTAATCCAATACTCGATGAATATTGTAAGTTGGAGCTTTGCGTTTTAACAAAAAACCTTTATTTATTTAGAAATGAAAACCTAATATTCAATTATAAACTTTGAAACAAAACTAGCTTCCTTTCTAGGTTAATATTCATAATATGCTATTGGACTATTAAAACCTCTAATAATTTGACTCATCTAGTAAGCTATATGGCGAAACTAGTTTGGATTGATGATTAGTAGCTGGGGTGCAATGTGTAAGTTATGCTAGAATGTGTGTAAAGGTTAATATTCAATAGGAATTGCCAGAGATATTCCCAATAATAATTTTAGGAGAAGATGAAAAGATTTTTAATGACCTAGTCTTGGTTTTTTATTAATAAAGGCCAAATCTTGTTTACTATGGCAAAAAGTGGATCTTACGTATAAGAGATTTCAAATAGGAGATTACTATGAACTAATGTAAAAGGAATTAGATGTGAATATTATTACCATTAATAAGAAACATACTTCTGAGCAAGATAGTTTGATGCAAAGAAATTATAAGTATACTTATGGAGAATAAAGTTAGTACTCAACCTAACGAGCTAGAGATTGTGACTAATCCAAATCTTATCCCCTAAGCTAAGCACTATGAGAAAAAGAATATGAATTTAGTCTCTCCCCTACCAACTAACAACTAAAGCCATAATTCATATTCTTCCATAATGTAGACTAGCAATCTTATTAGTCACTTAATAAATCAATAGGCTTATGATGAGCAAGCCACTTCCGATGCAAATAATGAGTTTAAACTTGCTAATAAGAGGAAATTCGATAGGAAACTTAGGGGAAACCATTCTAGAACTTCCCACTCCTAATGTATATAAGATCCTAATTTATTAGAGGAATTAATAACTATAATAAAAAAGAAAATATTGCATAACTATTTGCAAGATACCAAACCATATTTAATTGGATTTTATAAACTAAACTTATTGAGGAAAACAATAAGAATCTAAACTTCTTGATGAGGAGCTAGTCCATTATCTCCAACCACCAATCTCGTTGTAATGACATATTAGTGATTGATTTTGACCTTGTCAAGATTAAAATTCTTCATTCTATAATTACTAATCAATGTATTCACCTTTCAAACAATTATCTTGAAGGAAATGTTTATCCAAGGCTAAAGGAAGTGTTTGTCTAGGAAACCTTTATGATGATCTCTGCAAATATATGAGCCATATAATGGTAATTAATCAATATATAGATGGTCAAAAGAAACTTCATAGAGTTCTTATCAATGTCTATATGGTTAATAATATTCCCAGAGAGTAAATCCTTATTTAAAAGCCCTTTTTCTAAGGCCATGCACTCATTAAAGTTTACAGTCTTACCAAAATTCTTTAGAGGAAGACCCCTTTTAGACTTAATAGTTTAGTTAAAGCTAAGGGGTTTAAACAAGTTGCTTTAAAAAGGTTAAGTTATGATTCCATATATACAAATCCTTCATCTATAATAGGAAACTCTACAAATTCAAGGAGGAGTTACAAGCAAATCAATCTCAAGAATTACAGAAATAGTTAATAAGAAGCACTTGAAGATAAAGATAAGCTAATTAGGGCTTAAGATAATCTATCTTTATTAGATGCAACCAAACAAAAGATAGAGAAAATATACCTATTAAACTATATCAAGGGAATCAAGATTAATATTTCCACTTTAAAGTAGAGATCAAGAATATAACGACTAAAAGATGCAGAAAAACATTAGCTTATTCCAAAAATTTGAGCTTTAAGGAGAAACCATAATACACTTACATCAACCTAAAAGGATAATGGACATTTGATTCAGTCTTAAGTTGAAATCTTGCAAGAAACTCACAACTATTTCATATACTTCTTGGAACTCATTCTATTTTCTTATCTTCTATATAAGCATTAAAATCTTTTATTACTAAGCAAATCACTAATTAGGAGGTTGAATTCTTTCTTAAACCACTCGATGCTACGGATATGAAGAAAGCATTATTTGATCTTAAGCCCAATAAAGCACCTAGTCTCAATGGACTTAATGCTCTTTTCTTTTAAAAGACCTAACCATACACTAAAAACATTGTCACTAACGCTATATTAGAGTTTTTCCAATCAAGTCAAGATGCTAAGGGAATTCAATAAGACATCATAGCACTTATTCCTAAGTCTCTAAACCCTACTTCCTCAAAGGAATTCAAGCTTATCTTCTATTGTAGTATAATTTACAAGATCATAGCTAAGCTTTTTGCTTTTAAACTCAAGGAAATTGTTGTGTCTAATTCTTGCTTCTTTTAATTGCCTTCATATCTTGATTTTGGTTACAAATCCTTATGTTTTGATCCAAATATGAGATTAATTGAGTAAAAATGGTATGAATATTGCATGAATGTTAATTGAGTTGTTTTGTGAATATTGCATTAAAACACCAAATTCACGTAATTTTGCATTAAATGTTATGCACGATGGTGAGTTGGTAAATCACCACCATACATGGTTAATGCACATGGGTGATAAGGAAGTCACACCTGTGACTCCCTATGCACACCCATGAGAAGTTTTAACATTAATTCTGCCTTTAATACGTGGTAGCTCACGACGGTAAGGTACGCAACCCTAAACCTAAAGAGAGTTTAATAAAAAGGAAGAGAGGGTGGTGGCTGAGTAGATCATCTTTCATTCACTGTTTCATTCGTTCACTCACACAGAGACAAAGAGGGGAGTCATAGAGAGATAGAGAAAAAGAAGATAAACATAGATGAGAAATAGAGATAGTCTGATAAGGAGAATAAGAGATCAACAACAGAGAAGTGGGAGCCAAGAAGAGAGGACAAAGAGAGAGCTGGAGTTGAACTTGAGCAAACATTCAATTGGAGAAGAGCAACTGAAGCAAAAGGCGAGAGCCAAAGCTGAAAGTTGAGGGTGTAGAAGACCTCCAATATTTCATTATCCGACCCTCTGTTTGCTTATCTCATTGCTCATTTGTTGCTTGTTTCTTTGAGTTTATTGTTCTGTTGGTATCAACTGATTCATACTCTTATTAGCTTAACAACTGCTGTATTTTATCTTGTCATAGGTCATTTAAGTAGTTACTGGGTTATTATTTTCAAACTTCTGTCAATAGTAATATAGGATTGAAGCATTGGAGTATGATGAACCATGTGTATGATATGATGGGATGATCTCTTTTCTTGAGAATTAATGTAGTTGTTTAGTTGAATATGTATCATTGGGTTACATATATGTTGTCATATTTATTGTTGTGGTTTCTGAACTGAATGGATGTAATAAAATGGACAAACTTTACATCATTTTAGTGTTAAATGAAGATTCGAGAGATGAAATTTAAAACGGATCGTGAAACTATAGACATTTAGGTTAAGAACTAGAAATATATTAACTTAGGTGGTAATTGGTAGTCTGGTTTTCATTATTAATTCGAATAGTAGCTTGTTGAATACGAAAGTTAGACTAGTTCATTATTTGAATCAATTTAGAACCTAACTATTAATTTTAGTAAGACAACAATCCAATCATTTTCCCTTAATCATATATAGGAGATTAAATTAGTGAAATTAATTCTCAAGAGTTTTTCCACTTCGATTAATCTATTTATCTTTGCTCCCAATTGATTCTGTCTACTTTTCAATTTAATTTCGTAATTTTCCTTAAAAGCTTTCACTCGATAATTGGGATAGAATGTTTAGGAATGCATTATTTTTATTTTTATTTTTAATTCAAACTTAATTAAGTTGACCAATTTTACCAACGTGGAGACGACCTTGGGTTATCAGCTACAACTATCTTGTATACTAACGAGTAGGATATCTTATGTCTTTTTAAAACTTTTTGGGTATAACAAGTTTTTGGCTTCACTGTTGGGGAGGTGATTAGTGTTTTGAACTTGAATTAATTTTGATTTTTTTTTGCTAAAGTGATTTTGATTGTTTCATCGATTGTTTTGTCTATTTATGCATAAATTTTTGTCGTGTTATTTCATTGAGTTGTTTTAGTAATTATCTTATTAATTCACTGTTGGCTTTTATTTAGTTTATGCAATGAAGGAGGTCTCAAGAAGGTGAACATGCTCCCTTTGTTGACAACGTACATTAGATAAGAGAACTTCTAAGGGATTTTAAAGATAATCTTGAGGGATTCAAACTAGAAGATCAAGAGATGGGTGAAAGGCAACTAGTAATGAAGGAGTATGCCAGACTAGTAATTGGTACTTCTACTTTATGCATTCATCTAGGAGGGGCAGCTAAAAACTATAAGTTGAAGAGTATCCACTACAATATACTGCCATCTTTCTATAGGGTTCCCAATGAAAACCCTTTACAATTCATTCGAGAATTCTATACCACCCTCTAGACGTTCCCATTAGATGGATTAAATGAAGATCAACTTAGGATGAGGTGCTTCCCATACACATTGAATGATCGGGTGGCTGATGACCCTTCCACTCGATTCATTGACTACATGGGAAGAAGTGTATAATAAGTTCATGGGAAAGTTCTATCCCCATCATAAGACTTCTAAGTTGCATACAAGGATAGTTACCTTCACTCGGACGAAGGGAGATCCATTCCATGAGGTGTGGGAATGCTTCAAACTCATACTCATTCACTGTCCACACCATCATTTTCCACTCCACATGCAAAACCAATTCTTTTATGATTGATTGACACAACAATGTCAATATATGGTGGACAATGTAGTAGGAGGAGCTGTGGGAGAGAAGACTGTAGAAGAAATATATAAGATCTTCAAAATGTTAGGGGCCAATTCTCAATAAAAGAGTGTGTGAGAGAGAGGAGTTGGAGTTTATGAAGTAAGTTCAAATCAAGAAATGGTTATGCAATTGGCAAAGCTCACAAAGCATGTGAAAATGCTGACTATGAGACAATCTCACGATGCTTCGAGTCATAAGGTATATGGTATATATGGAACTTTTAGTCATAGGGCTAATGTTTGTTTGTATTCTTTTGAATCTTTTTCAAGTAAGGAAGAACAAGCAAATTCACTTAATGGTTTTCAACCAAAGGTGCAGAATGAACCATATTCAAACACCTACAACCATGGTTGGAGAAACCACCCCAACTTCTCTTGAAAGTCCAGCAACCCACTAGTGTAGCCCCAACCACCATATCAGAATTTTCATAGACAGAATCAGTTCCAAAGGCAATCGTCAAGTTAGAACATACCGAGAAAGCCTTTTTTGGAGGAAAGTCTGAATGTGTTCATTCAAGTGACTGCTCAGAATTAAGAGATGAAAAACATGAGATTTGATTCATTGGAAGCTTCTGTAAAGAGGGTTGAGACTCAAGTGGGGTAACTCACTATTCAATTGCAAGGCAATCAAAAAGGAAAGCTACCCAGTCAACCCGAACAAGCCAAGGTTATTACAATTCTAAGAAGTGGTAAGGTGATTGATAATCATGTTCAAATACCTTCTAACATGTTTGATGTAGGTAATTAAAAAGAGGAGAACCTCGTTAAAGGAAAAGATGGGAAAAACAAGGAGAGCAATGGGAACGACTTTTCTAGTTACATTCAATAAGGTGAAAAACTCGAGCATGTAACCAAGGGTGATGAAGGGCCAAGACTGCATAGGGCAACCAATCCTTATAGACTACCAGTTCCATATTTAAGTCACTTTAAGACTCAAAACAAGATGAGCAATTTTCTAATCTCTATAGCATGCTTTCTAAAGTTAATATTAATCTGCCATTATTAGATGTGATTAGGAACATTCCAGCTTATGTGAAATTCTTTAAGGAACTCAGCAAAAAAAAAGGAAGTTTGCAAGACATAAAAAGGTGATAGTTTCTGAAGTAGCAAGTTTTATCCTTTAGTAGCAGTTACCCTCCAAATTGAAAGATCCAAGGAGTTTCATAATGAAGGTATCAATGGGTAATGGTGAGGAAGTTAAGGGTATGCTTGACCTAGGAGCAAGTATAAACCTAATGCCTCATTTTATTTATACAAAATTAGATCTAGGACAATTAAGACATACAAACATGTGTTTGCAATTAGCTGATAGGTCAATCTATTATCCAAAAGAAAAAATGGATGATGTGTTAGTGAAGGTTGGAAGATGGATTGTACCCATTGACTTTGTGGTTTTAGATGTGGCTGAAAAAAGGAAGAAGATAAGGAGCACACCATACTCCTTAGAAGACCTTTTATGGCCACCACCAACACTTTGATTGATGTGAAAATGGAAAATTGACCCTGAATATCTTAGGAGAAATAGTAGTTTTTCAATCTTTAATGTTAAACCTATCCTTACTACTATTGTTTATGAGTAGTGATTTCTTCTTGATTAGATTAATCCTTTCAAATTTGATTTTATCTTGTAGGAGGAAGAAATAAGGGAGTTAGACTTGGTTGAAGAGTTTAACGAGTACTGTCAGTTGTTAGACAATGTTGCAGGTGAAGAGATTGGTAAATTCTTAGAGACAATCTCCAATGAAGAGAATAATGCAACCCCACCAAAGGTAGAGATGAAAGAGTTATCTGAAAATGTGAAATATGTGTTTTTAGGTGAAGGGAAAACATATCTAACCATTCTTGCGTCTACTTTGGATGTTGATCAAAAAGAAAGAACTTTGAGTGAGATGAAAAGATTAAAAAGGCCATCGGATTGAGTTTAAGTGACATTAAGGGGATTAGTCCCTCTATGTCCATATATAGGATTATCTTAGAAGAGGGGGCTAAAACAGTGAGAGAGACCAAATAACACTCAATCCTAATATGTGGGAGGTAGTTAAGGTGGAAGTTTTGAAATTGGTTGATGAAGGAGTGATTTATCCAATTGCGGATAGTAAGTGGGTGAGCCTAGTGCATATGATTCCAAAAAAATCCGCATTACTGTTGTTTAAAATGATAATAATGAGTTAGTACCTCCTAGGACCACCACTGGATGGAGAATGCGTATTGATTATGGGAAACTAAATGCAATGAACAAAAAGGACCATTTTCCTCTCCCTTTTATTGATCAAATGTTGGATAAAGTTTCTAGACATGAGTTTTATTATTTTCTTGATCAAGTTATTACCATCTACCAATTGCTCCGGAGGACTAAGCTAAGATGACATTCACTTGTCCATTTGGGACATTTGCCTTTAGAAGGATGCCATTGAGGTTGTGTAATGCACTTACAACATTTCAAAGGTGTATGTTTTCCATGTTTCAGCCATAATTGAGGACTTTATTGAGGTATTTTTGGATGATTTCTTAATCTTTGGTACCTCTTTCGATGATTGCCTAAATAAGCTAAATCTTTGGTACCTCTTTTGATGATTGCCTAAATAAGCTAACTCGTGTGCTTGAAATACATACTGAATGCAACTCGACATTAAGTTAGGAAAATAGACATTTTATGGTGAAAGAAGGAATAGTCCTAGGTCATGTTGTATCAAAAAGGGGAATCGAGGTTGATAAGGCTAAAACTGAAGTTATAAAAAAGCTTTCGCCACCCACTTCTATCAAGGGTATTAGAAGTTTTTTAGGACATGTTGGATTTTACAGGAGGTTTATTAAAGAATTTTCTAAGATAAGTTGTCCTTTATGCTAACAGTTAGTAAAAGATGTCCATTTTGATTTTAATGAGGAATGCCTTAATGCCTTTAATATTTTTAAAGAAAAATTGATCTCTGTAACAATTATTGTGGCTCTTGATTGGTCTTTACCTTTTGAAATTATATGTGATGCTTCTGATTTTACTTTGGTTGCTGTTTTGGGCCAAAAAGTTGAGAAATCTTTATGTGTGATTTATTATGCTAGCTTAACTTTGAGTGATGCACAACTAAGTTTCACAACCATTAAGGAAGAATTGTTGATTGCGATTTTTGCATTGGAAAAATTTAGAACTTATTTGTTAGGGTCAAAGATCATAATCCATTATGATCATGCATCTCTTAAATATATTTTAACCAAAATGCATGCAAAACCACGATTACATAGATGGATTTTATTGTTACAAGAGTTTGATGTGGAAATAAAAGATAAAAGAGGGAGTGATAATGTTGTCACGGATCATTTGTTTAGAATGGCTCCTATCTTGGAAACTCTTAAACAATAAAAGAATTATGCAATGGCTGAGAACTTTCCTTATGAACAGTTATTTGTTGTAAGTAAAATGCCTTGGTATGCTAAGTATGTGAATTATATTGCATGTTGCATTTTGAGACCTAACATGACTTCTCAGGAAAGGAAAAGATTCCTTCATTTAGGCAGTTACTACTTTTGGGATGATCCATACCTCTACTGGATCTATAAGAATGAAATCATTTGGAGGTGCATTGTAGAGGATGAGTAAGTAAATGTCTTGACCTTTTGTCACGAGCTCCACTATAGAGGCCACTTTGGAGGGAGGAAAATTGCTTCTAAAATTCTTCAAAGCAGATTGTATTGACCTACCCTGTTTAAGGATGCTCATTTCTTCTATTTGAAATGTGATAAATACCAACGAACTGGAAATATAAGTAGAAGAAATGAATTGCCCCTAACTAACCAATTAACTGTTGAATTATTTGATGTTTGGGGTATTGATTTTATAGGTCCATTTCCTAAATCTTGTGGATTTGAATATATACTTGTTGTTCTTGATTACTTGTCTAAATGGTTAGAAGCAATACCCACCTAAACTAATGATGCTAATATTGTTGTTAAATTTATGAAGGAAAATATTTTTAGTAGGTTCGAGATTCTGCACGCAATCATAGCGATGGAGGAAGTCATTTCTACAATAAGCTTTTTGAGAAGCTCATGAAGAAATATTCCATAACTCACAAGGTGGCGACTTCGTACCATCCACAAACTTCTGGACAAGTGGAAACAAGTAACAAATAAATGAAGGGGATTTTGGAGAAGACTGTACACCCATCATGGAAGGATTGGTCAATAACATTAAATGATACACTATAGGCATATCGTATCACTTACAAAACTACATTAGGAATGAGCCCTTATCGGCTTGGTTTTAGGAAGGCCTTCCATTTATCGATCAAGGTTGAAGATTAGGTGCTATGGGCAATTAAGATGGTGAACCTAAATTTAGATGATGGAGGATGGGAATGTTTGCTTCAAATTTCAGAATTGGATGAACTATGGAGTGAGGCTTATGAGAATTCGAAAATTTACAAGGAAAGAATGAAATGCCTTTAAGATGAGAGTCTTGCAGGTAAGTTCCTCATACCTAGAATGAAAGTTTTGTTATATAATTCTCAGTTGCGTTTGTTTCCAAGTAAGTTGAAATTAAGGTCAAATGGGCCATTTGAAGTAATCAAGGTCTTTCCCTATCAAGAAGTGGAATTGGAAGACTCGCAAACAAAAGAAACATAAGGTGAATGGTCATCCGATGAAACCATATTTGGAAGGAGCAATTGAAAGAAAATCGTAAAATCCATTAGTTTAAGCAATCCACTTTAATAATGACTATTTGAGGTGTCCAGCTAAAATACATTAAAGAAGTGCTAAATGGGAGGCAACCCATATCATTATATTTTATCTTTCAATTTCGTTTTTTGTTATCTCTTTTAGTGAAACTCAACTTAATCTATTTGCTTTGTGTGTATAGGCCTTCTTTTCAATCTCTTCTGTTTGTCTTCCTCAAAACTATCTCCATTCCTAAATTTTGGATGCCATGCTTATTGCCATGCTTTACACCACATCGACGCAGCTACCACTACACTTTTGTATCATATTTCTTTCCATATTCCTTTTACTGTTCATACTACATGCAGTTGAATTTCTTTTAGATTTAATGTTTTTCCTCATTCAAGTTAATTTTTTCTCTTTTTTCCTAGGCCCCTCTTGTACTTTTTTGTATCATATAGGGAGTATTAATTGTGTATTGTGTGTTTGTTTTCCCATATATTATTTAGAGATGCATGATCAATAGATGAACTCAATTGGGATTAGAAATGTATAATATAAGTGAATGAGTATATTTGCATCCTCAAACTAATTAACTTAGATTTTTAGTTAAAAGGACATGAGTTTGTTATGATAGAAGAATGACATGTTTCATTTGGAAAAAATTTGAGCCTTTTTGAATTATTAAGCACCAATTTCGATTATTCTTTTTTGAGAGTGTTCTTTCACGATTAAGAAATTCTAGAACTTGCTTGCAAATACAAGTTGAGATCACTTAACCTTATGCAAACTATGAAATGATGATGGCAATTAGGATTTACCCTATTAGCTTAAAAATCCACCATAATGTCACCTTTAGTGAGCCCCCTTGAGTTTAAATGAATTCGTTTCTTTCTTTAAACCTAAAATATGAGCCTTGACCTTGATTGTTTATCTACTTCATTACACCTACCATAGGGGCAAGTTGAGCACTTGAAAAGGTATAATCGGGTTTAGGGAATAAGCGTGGGGGAATCATAGCTTATAGTTGACTTTTGAGTTAAAGACAGTTATGGTTGTAGTAATTTCTCTTCTCTATATTTTCTTTTGTTAATTTCCTTGTTTAAAATGAATAAATAAATAATAAAAAAAATAAAAGAAAAAAGGAATGAATTGAAAAGAAAAAAAGGAAATAAAAGACGACCAGAAAATGAAAGAAGAGGAGACATGTAAAAATGTGGAATGCTAAATTTATTATGTGAGGGGAAAGAATTGAGTGTTTTATTTGTCTTTTTTAATTACTTTAAATGCTCAATTAACTCTATGGTTTTAAACTGCAGTTTTCTTTTTTTCCTAACTTTAGCCTGACCCCATTATAACCTAAATAAAGACCATTAGATTTATGTTTGTGTTTGATATGAGTGGTGGAGATTGGATTAGTAAGCAAGCTTATGGGAGATGCCTTACATGAAATGAATGATGAGTGAATATTTACTACCTCTGAATGCTTGAGAGGATGGAGAGTCGAGTGAGTGTCTATTACACTTGTTGATGGTTCTTTGAATTGAAGTGCTTGTTGATTTTGTCTAAATATGTGAAGAATTGCTTGTTCATGGAGTATTATAAATTTCAATTTCTTAGATTGTGTTTAATGGAATGATCGTTGATATCTTTGACTATTATTTGGGAAAATTGTTGTTTTCATTGTTTATTCTTCTATAGTCTAGTGCTCTTTATTATACTTGAGGACAAACATAGTTTAAGTGTGGGGGAATTGTTATATCTAATTTCTATTGTTTTTAATTGCCTTTATATCTTGATTTTGGTTACAAATCCTCGTGTTTTGATCCAAATGAGAGATTAGTTGAGTGAAAACGGTGTGAATATTGTATGAATGTTAATTGGGTTCTTTTTTGTGAATTTTGCATTAAAACACCAAAATCACGTAAAATTTTCATTAAATGTTATACACGGTGGTGACTTGGTAAGTCATCACTGTGTAAGGTGGGGATTTTATGTCACCACCATGCATGGTTAATGCACAATGTGATAAGGCAGTCACACCTGTGACTCCTCATGCACACCAACTCACCACCATGCAAGGTGGTGATTTTATGTCACCACCGTGCATGGTTAATACATAGGGGTGACAAAGGAGTCACATATGTGACTCCTCATACACAGGTGTGCATAGGGATGTCACTCCCGTGACTCCCCATGCATGGGTGTGCATAGGAATGTCACACCTATGACTCCCTATGCATGCCTGTGAGAAGTTTTAACATTAATTTTGGATTTAATAAGTGGCAGCTCACGATGTTAAGGCACGCAACCTTAAACCTAAAGAGAGTTTAATAAAAAAGGAAGAGAGGATGGCAACTGAGGGGATAATCTTTCATTCACTATTTCATTCATTCACTCACACAGAGACACAAAGGGGAGGTGCGAGAGATAGAGAAAAAGAATATAACATAGACAAGAAACAGAGATAGTATGAGAAGGAGAAGAAGAAAGCAACAATAAAGAAGTGGAAGCCAAGAAGAGAGGACGATAGCGAGAGCTGGAGTTGATCTTGAAAAAACACTCGGTTGGAAGAGAGCAATTGAAGCAGAAGGTGAGATCCAAAGCTAAAAGTTGGTAGTGTAGAAGACCTCCAATATCTCATTATTTGAACCCCTGTTTGCTTATCTCATTCTTCATCTATAACTTGTTTCTTTGAGTTTACTGTTCTATTGTTATTAACCAATTCATACTCTTATTAGCTTAACGACTGTTTCTTATTATGTTGTCATAATTCATTTAAGTAGTTACTGGGTTGTTATTTTTAAACTTCTGTTGATAGTAATATGGGATTGAAGTATTTAAGTATGATGAACCATGTGTATGATAATGATGGGTTGTCTTTTTTTCTTGAGAATTAATGTAGCTATTTAGTTGAATAGGCATGACTGGGTTATAGATATGTTGTCTTATTTATTGTTGTGGTTTTTGAACTTAATGGATATAATATAATGGCCAAACTTTGCATCATTTTAGTGTTAGATGAAGATTCGAAAGATTATGTTCAACACAAATCGTGAAACTATGGACACTTAGGTTAAGAACTAGAAATATATTAACTTAAGTGGTAATTGGTAGTAAGGTTTTCATTATTAATTTAGATAGTAACTTATTGAATATGAAATTTAGACTAGTTCATTATTTGAATTGATTTAGAACCTAACTTTAATTTAGTAAGACAACAACCCAATCATTTTCTCGTAATCATGTATAGGAGATTAAATTAGTGAAATTAGTTCTCAAGAGTTTTTCCACTTCGATTAATTTATTTTTCCTTGCTCCTAATTGATTTCGTCTACTTTTCAATTTAATTTCGTAATTTTCCTTAAAACATTTCACTCAACAATTGGGATATAATGTTTAAGAAAGCATTGTTTTTATTTTTATTTTTAATTCAAACTTAATTTAAGTTGACCAATTTCACCTCCGTAGGAGATGACCCTGGGTTATCAGCTATAACTATCTTATATACTTGCGAGTAGGATAGCCTAGGTCCTTTTAAAACTTTTTGCGCATAACAACATTCATGAATAAATGTATAATAGACTATAATTTTATTCCTATGTTTAGTTTATTATGCTTGTTTATATAGGAGTTATTGTTGACTTTGGTATGCAATTTGCTTTTAGTATATGTTTAGGTCCTAATTTCCTTAATATATTGAAAGGAGTGGAAGTTAGGCAAAAAAAAAAAAAAAAAGACAAGAAAGAATTGAAGCTATTTTTAAAGGACATGCCTTTGTGTGAGTTGGACATAGTTGTGTCAGAGACCGTGTAAGTCTCTATAACTGTGCATACGTTAAAAGATGTTGTTCCACCTTTGTCGAGGTTATACACAATTGTGTGCCTTGTACATTATCATGTGGAAGACTAAGTAAGTTGTCTATGTGATTGTTGAGTTTTGAAGTGATTTTTAGGGATATGATCACTATACACGATTGTTTTAGTGACCATGTCAATTGTAAAAATCCTAATTTTAAAGTATAAAAGGAAATTAAGAAGGAAAATCAAAGGATTTCGAGTTTTTAACACAGTTCTAAACAGGCAATTGGGAAGTACATATTGACATAGAGGTTTTATAGAAAGCATATTTCCATTAAAGTTTTAATGGCTGGTATTAGAGAAATGGGATATACAATGGATTATCATTTCTTTAATTCTTTTTCAGAATCTTTGGGTATGTTTTTTGTTCTCATAAAGTAAATTCGTTTAGTGCCTAGGTGGGATGAACCTTGGGATAGATTTTGTGATTTGATTCTTTATTTAATGCAATTTGATTATTGATTCATTGGATTCAATTATATAGTTTGATTATTTCTTGAATTAATATTTTTGAGATATTATTTCATATATGATAAAATTGAGATTGAGAAATTCTTTTTATGAACATATCTAGTGTAATTAAAAGGATTTATATGTGACCCTAGAGATACGTTAATATAAATCCTCTGAATTAGGGTCAAACCTAGTAGTGAAATTAACAAATCAATCAAAGCCATCTTACATGTTTTAACTAGAAAAAGATTTTAGTTAATTAGTCAAGAATTAGGTTTTTGAGTCTTAAGAGGATTCATTACCTAAGTACTGTTATTTGATTTGTTTTGTATTCTTGGGCATTACTTGTGTTAAAATTTAACTCATTTTTGTTTTTAAATTAAATCATCATCTTAATTTATAAATTATATAATAGAAAAGAGGTACTATTAGTACTTTTAGTCCTTGTGGGATTGACATTTGATATTCACCATCATTATGCTATAGTTTGATAAGTGCACTTGCCTTTGAGATCTATAAGATAGGGATCTTGTGATATCAAGTTTTTGGTAGCGCTGCAAAGGACTATAATATTAGGAATACCCAATTTTTATTAATATATTCATTATTTTTCGTTTTAGCACTTTTATTTATTATTTTTAATTTATTAAATTATTTTTTTGATGCTTGTCTTTTTTTAAACTTTTGCAGGTATTGGGGTTAGTTTATAACCTAAGGAAATCCATTTTGCTTGAAAAAAATTTAAAAATTAAGAAGACAACTCATAAAAATCTTTAAAGGATCCAATTTAGAGAAGTATAGCTAGATCAACAGATAGAGGACTTAGAACATCATATTGAGGCTGAAGGATCAAAAATCATAGTAGACCAACCAAAGACAATGTTTGATTATGCTAAGTCAGACTTAAAATGGGATGGAGTCCAACATTTTGAGACCGACTATTACTACTAATAATTTTGATATTAAACCAAACACTATTAAGATAATACAACAATATGTACAATTTGATGGTTTATAGGATAAGGAACCCAATGTGCACATAGCCAATTTTTTGGATATTTGTGAGACCTTTAAGGTCAATGGTGCCACTAATGATGTAATAAGACTAAGACCATTTCCATCCTCCTTGAAGAATTGAGCAAAGCAGTGGTTGAATTCTCTACCTAAGGGATCCATCATCAAATGGAACTTGATGATAGATTTTTTTGAATACTTTTCAATAGTTAAGACTACCAAAACGAGGAATGAAATATCTTCCTATGCATAGATTGATTTAAATATCTTATATGATATGTGGTTGAGATTTAAGGAGATGTTAAGGAAGTGCCCACATCTTAGTTTACCATTGTAGATGCAAATTCAAACCTTCTATAATGGGCAAAATAAAAAAACTAGGAAGATGATTGATACTACTAATAGGGGTACTTTGGACAATAAAACACTAAAAGCAACTCAAGATCTCATTGAGGATGTGGCAGTAATCAACTATCATTGTTACTCTTCTCAAGAAAAACCTAGCACACTATGTAGAGTTTATGATGTAGAAGTAGTTACAATATTGGTAGGCCAGGATGAATCTTTGAGTAGAAAGATAGGTGGATTAGGATTGAATCCTCAGTTATTTCAAGTAATACAGTATGAGGTGTTCGGACTAGCCCATATAGACCAAAAATGTTAGGTAGTGAAGTTTATAGCAAAGCCTTAAGCTTATGGATTACATGGGTAATGCTCTTATCCATGTAATCTATATACTTTAGATAGGTAATTACAATCTAAGATAGAGGAATCACCCAAATTTCTTTTAGGGAAATCAAGGACAATAAAGGAACAACCCTTTATAAGGATTTCAATTATACCCATCTCATGAAAGGAATCTAAGCTTGAAAGATGTCATGAAGAAATTTATTTATATTTCATAGTCGAGATTTCAAGCTACTGACTTTTCTAAGGAATCAAGAAATTTTTATCTATAACTTGGAAAACTAGATATGCCACCTTGCAAAATTAGTTTCAGAAAGATAACAAAGGAGTTTGCCTAGTAACATTGAGATAAATCCTAAAGAACGTATGATGACAGTCACTCTTAGGAGCGATAAGGAATTATAGTGGAGAATTTTGTGACAAGAGGACTTAAGAGAAAGGCTAAATACAAAGATCACATTACAAAAATTGAGGAATTCTATCTGACCATCCCATATCCTAATAAGTCAAAGAAAGATCATATGGATGAGCAGTTTACTAAATTTCTTGGACTTTTTAAATAATTTCACATTAACTTGCCTTTTTCTAAAGCTCCTTCACGAATGCCAAAATATAGAAAGTTCCTAAAAGAGCTTTTATCTAGCAAGAGAAAATAAGAGGAGTTGGTTATAGTGATGTTGAGTGGGAGATGCTCAGCTATTGTGTAAAACTAGTTGCCTATAAAGCTTAATGATCCAAGGAGTTTAACTATCCCTTGTTTAATTTGAAGCTTATTAGTATAAAAAGATTTAGCTAATTTTGGGGCTATTATTAATTAAATGCATTATAAATTATTCATAAAACAAGGATTAAAGAAACCAAAACTCACTAGGAGGAGCATTAAATAAGCCGAAAGATCGATTATCCTAAGTTATTATTAAATACTTACTTATTAAAGTTAATAAATTTATTTTCCCAGTTGACATTATGATCCTAGATATGGATGAGCATGTAAAAGTGCCTTTGATTTTAGGTTGACCCTTTTTAGCCATTGCTAGAGCCACTATTGACATTAATTATGGCAAACTTGTGCTTAAAGCTAAGGAAGAAAAGGTTACCTTTAAAATATTTGATGTTACGAGACATTCCTTTGAACATGATAATGTGTGTAATTTTATTAACATCATTGATTCTATAGTTTCGTATGTTGTGCAAGAATTTTTTATAAATACTCACTGGATCTATGTCCTGTTTAAGGTAAAAGGAAAGATGGGGTTAGCCCTATAAAGAAATATCAAGAAGCCTAATTTGAGGCCAATAAACTAGTGGTAAGGAAGAAGGAGCTTAATCAACACAAGCTAGCTTTATTATGCATGGTATGTCTAGCTAAAGATGTTAAACAAGTGCTACTTAGGAGGAAACCTAATATTTGGAATAATTTTTAGTTAATTTGAATATTTTAGACTTTAGTTATAGGATTTAATAAATTTTGGCTTTTTTATATTGGTTTTATGAGTATCCTCAATGATTTTTGCCTTGTTTTTATGTTTTAGTGTGTTTTAATTAATTTGTTTGAGGTTAAGCCAAAATTTTGAAGTTTCCAAGAAATTAGGACTGCACACTGTCGTGGACACACCCTTGTATCACATGACATAGCTATGTCTATAGTTGTGAGTTTTAAAATTTTTCTATATAGGCCTAGTGACTTGCATAGATGTTGGTATGCCTATGTCACATATCTAATCTAAGCATGTTATATGACATGTGTCTAACCCCATAAAACCATAGTACTATACAAGATCTTGTACACGGTCTATTATTTCATAAAAGCCTACAACTTCCTATTATTTTCTCACCCATTTCTTCCTCTTTAGTCCTCCGATTTGTGCGATCTCCCCTTTGTGACCTTAGGAATTCCACATTTTTTATGACAACCTAACTTTTTAAGATTTTTGGGTGATTTTTGTGATTAGGCTTTATACTTTTCCTAAATTATTAGGTCATATGTGACTTGGTTGGCGAGGACTATAGGATTCTTTATCATATTAAGACTGATGAGGTTACTCAGCTTTTTGTCTCCTTGAGCCTTAATATTATAAAGAACATGCATATGGTGACTGGGAGTTGGGCACTAACGGATGACATTTGTAGATTGATTGGAGCGCAAAACAAGCAAGTAATGCTAGAGTAGATGACGATTGTCCTAATATATAGGAATCACAGCTGAGACTAAACTCCTTAAAGTAGTAAGAAGGAGCGGCTGAGTGCCAAGATGATTTATTAGATAGTACAAGCTCACCTAAGACTCCGACACCACTTAGACATTAGGACCAACTAAAGATTTCTTGATTGGAGAAGTACATAGGGTAGATCCTAGAAGAGTAGTGTGCTATTCATACTGACAATGCTTGTGGCATAGTTAGAGTCATATGAAAGATGGATGGAGGATGTGCTAGTCAATATAGCAAGACACCTCGAAGCCATGATATTGCCTCCTCTAACTAGGGGTGTTCAAGAAAACCCGCAAACCTGTGAACCGGACCTGAACCGCATAAACCGAACCTGTAAATAAGGTTAACCGAACTTGAGTTCAGGTTCGGTTCGAACCGAACCTGAAAAATCAGGTTCATGGTTCAGGTTCAGGTTTCTAACTTATGATTCTAGGTTTAAACCTGAACCTGAAACACCCAAAAAACCTATAATATATTTAAGTATAATTTAAGATGATAATAATAATAATAAATTCATTAGTCTTTACTATATTAATTATTGAGTAAAAAGAAGAAGAAAAGGAAAAAAACCTACTTTAATTCTATGTTATTAAACGTTAATCTTGAACATTGCTATTATAAGTAACAATTAATGCATAACATTCAATACTTCTACTTCAAATAGTAATTAATATGTGTCAAAGTTATTGCTCGAAGTATTAAACTATTAATATAAAAAATTCATTGACTAAAATAATATAATAATTTAGAGATTAATTAAAGAAATTAATAAGTGTAAAATACATTTATT
>JANSVA010294146.1:0-25035 GCA_025504915.1 Erythroxylum reticulatum
AGCAAAACGACTTTTGGGTTAAAATTTCATCCAAAAAAAAACTCCCCATAACAATTCGTCCTAGGCATATATATAGCTAAGCTTACTTTTGATTATGATAAGCTAGTTTTTACAAAGAATGGGAACTTTGTTGGTAAAGGGTTTTGTAATAGGGGCTTATTTGTACTTGATATTAAAAGAATGCATCTACTTCTTTTGCTTATATTTTTTAGTCTTTAAACCTATGACACTTTAGACTTGGGCATGTGAATGTAAGGTCAATTAAAATGATGCAAAGCTTAAACTTGTTGCCTAACTAGATCATCAATGAAATGAAAAAATTGTCAAATTTGTGTTAAGGCTAAACACTCTAAGAAACCTTTTAGATTAGTGATCAAGAGAGAGTCACAATTGTTGGACTTGGTGTAAAAAAATTTAGCTAATTTTAAGAAATGTGTGAGCAAAAGAGGCATGAGATATTATATTACTTTTGTAGATGATTGTTCTCTGTTTACTAAGGTTTACTTATTGAAAATTAAAAGTGTTACAGAGGAAGTGTTTACGAAATACAAAGTTGAGGTTAAAAACCAATTGGAAAGGAAAATTAAGAGATTAAGGTCTGATTGAGGTGGTAAGTATAGTACTGATTTCCTTGCTAATTATTATGGAAAATTTGGGATTATTCATGAGCGTTCAACCTTTTATACATATGAATAAAATGGAATAACCGAGAGGAAAAATTGAACACTTAAGGATATGATGAATGCAATGTTGACTTCCTCAGGTTTACTTAACTTTATATAGGGGAAGTTAATCTTTCAAATTGTTAAGTTATAAACAGAGTCCCTCATAAGAAACTAGATTGAACCCCTTATGAAATATGGAAAGGTTATCCACCTAACCTAAGTTTTCTACAGGTTGCTTTACTTGAACATAAGAGGAAGAAAATTGGGTCTAAGACCATTGATTCTATTTTTGAGGGATATACCTCTAATAGTGCTGCCTATAGATTAATGGATAAGAAAGAGGGGTCTAACATTTATCGACCAATTGTGGAGTTAAGAGATGCAGTATTCTTTGAGGATATATTTCCTATAAAAGTGAGCATGCAAGCTACCAGAGAATCTGTCCCTATTCTTCTACCAATGTTGACATAGAGGAAGGGGAAATTGTTGAACTAAAGAGAAGCCAAAAAGCTAGAGTACCTACCAGTTTTGGTTTTGGCTTTATTACTTCCTATGTGGTGGAAAAATATTATGAGATAGATGACAATTTTATGGTCACTTATATTATTGAGAAAGATCCCAAAACTTATTAGGAAGCAATGAGATCTGTGGATGCTACCTTTTGGAAGGAAGCCATAAATAGTGAGTTAAAGTCCATTATATTTAACAAAACTTGGGTTTTAGTTGATCCACCTCAAGGTTGTAAGCCTTTGGAGTGTAAGTGGATTTTCAAAAAGAAATTGAGACTTAAAGGAACCATTGAGAGGTTCAAGTCAATACTTGTGATTAAAGGCTTTAAACAAAAGGAAGGATTGGACTCCTTTGATACTTACTCTCCTGTTACTAAAATTACATCTATAAGGATGTTATTTGTTATTACCTCAGTTTTAAAGCTTCATGTGCACCAAATGGATGTTAGGACAAATTTCTTGAATGGTGATCTTGATGAGAAAATTTATATGGTCCAGTTCGATGGGTTTAAAGTGCCTGGTCAGGAGCAAAAGGTGTGTAAGTTGGTCAAGTCTTTGTATGGACTTAAACAAACTCACAAATAGCGACAAGAGAAATTTAAAAGTGAAGTTTTCAAACATGGTTTCACTTCTTGTGATTTTTATTCTTGCATTTATGTGAAATCTGATGCCATTGGCTATGTGATCATATCCCTTTATGTAGATGATATGTTTATTTTTTTTACTAGCTTATCTATCATTGATACTACCAAGAGTCTGCTAAAGTCTTCCTTTCATATAAAAGATCTTGGACTAGTAGACTTTATTTTGGGAGTTAAAATTCATAGGACTGACTCTGATTTTATGGTGAACCAAACTCATTATGTTGAGAAAATTTTGAGAAAGTTTGGTTACTATGATGTTAAGCTAGTCAAGACTCCCTATAATGCTAGTATTGCGTTAAAGAAAAATCTTGGTGACAATGTAAACTAAGCTGAGTATGCTAAAATTCTTAATAGTGTGATGTTCTTAATGAACTATTCTCGTTCTGATATTACATATTGTGTGAGTAGATTTAGTAGGTGTACTCATATTCCTAGTCAAGAGCATTGGAATGTATTGATTCATTCGTTAAGATATCTAAGAGGTACTATACATTATGGATTATCTTTTGGTGATCATCCTTCAGTATTGGAGGGGTATTTTGATGCTAGCTAGTTATAGAAAGTGATGATATACACTCTACTAGTGGTTGTATCTTTATCTTGGCAGGAGCTGCTGTGTCTTGGAAATCATCTAAGCAAACATGTATTGCGAGAATAACAATGGAGGCTGAGTTTATAACTTTAAAGCTAGCAGGACGAGAAGCCGAGTGGCTAAGGAATCTCTTAGAAAATATCCCACTTTGGGAAAACCTAGTTCCTTCTGTTCTCCTTTATTGTGATTCACAGGCTTCCATTTATATTGCCAAAAATAAGGCATATAATGGCAAAAGTAGACATATCAGATTAAGACAAAAAATTTTGTGTACTTTGATTAGACATGGTGTAATCTCTCTAGACTATGTCAAGTCAGAGAGAAACTTAGCAGGTCTGTTTACAAAAACTTTAAGTAGGAAACTAGTTTCAGAGCATGTTAAAAGGATGAGGTTGGGCCCAATTGTGTAGTAACCTAGTGATGGACATCGGTCTTAGGACACCAAGTTCAATGAGTCAAACGAAGTCATGTGCTAATTACATACTTGTACTTTGTTTGTAGAATAATACTGTGATATATTCAGTTGTTAAATTGCATCTTTTAGCATGACTTTACTGTGTTTGATGAGGTTGGATAGTTTAATCCTTAATGAGTTCCATAGCTCAAGTTTGGGTGGTGTGAACAGTACATACTTGATGGACTCACCTACATGGTTGTAGGGGGCTAGCCACCCTCCTATGAGAGCATCTGAGCTATCTCTTTAGAGCAATCATGAAACCAGGGCATTTTATGGCTATTTATTTCTCTAGTAGGTTTTATCTCCGAAGTTTTTAGACACCATATTCAAAACTTAGTTCACCTGGTTATTCACCTATCTTTATCCTAAACTGCTACAGTTTGTTTCTTAAATTTTGGACTAAGTAGGACATTGTTGGTATTATTCCAAAACTTACAACATTTCTCTCTCCTTATTTTGGTTTATGTCGTACAGTGAAAGAGTAAGGGATTTTTCACCTAGTTTATTTACTAGAGTATTATATGAGACTTTGAATCAAGTCTCATGTTGAGGGTATGGATACCCTACATGAGCGCATTCATTGCTTGGCTCGACTGGGATGCCACATAATGTGACGTCATGGGCGTGAAATAAACTTTTTGGGGCCCACTTGGTTTAATTTGTACATTTTTAATGATTATCAGTTACTAACATTATTATTTTGACTACTTCTTCTGACATCTCTATTCTCTATTATGCTCACCCAGTAATGTTCCTTTTGTTTTTTTTCTATATCTTCAGCCCTTGTAGTGTACAAATCACACACATATCTCTTCTCTTCTTTTTAATTTTTCTTTTCTTAATTCTTAGAGATAGTTCCTACTTTGACCTTTGGAGTGCATCGAAGCTGGTGAAGGAGACATTAACCCAGAGGTCATATCTCATTGTTATGTTGTAACGTAGAGGGGAAATTTCAGAATTAGGGTAGTGGTTTTCACAGCGCCTTCCATTTAGATAAGTTGTTCCAGTTTTATTATTGTTTCCTTAACAAGCTAATAATCTTCTAAGTTTACGCCAGATAATGAAGAAAGGTTACTATGTTATATTTGACAAAGATGAGTGTTTGATTTATGATGAAATGAGCAAGTATTTTGTGCATTTAATAAAAATATGTGAAAATAAAATATTTAATATTATGTTTTTGCAATTAGATCTTAATGACTTTATAGCCTCGAGTGATGGTTTAAGGCTCTCATATAGAAGGTTTGTTCATCTTAGTTTTAATGCATTACAAAGGTTACATAACCAGAATAAGTCTTATAGGGCAATAAAACCTTTTATGCTTGTTCATATAGACACCATCATTAAAAGGAAGTAAGTATTTTATAATCTTTGTGGATGATTTTTCAAGGATGACATGCATATTTTTTAAAGGAAAAGGGAGAAGCTTTTGAATGCTTTAAGACACTTAAAGCAGTGGTAGAAAAGGAGTCTGGAAATTCTATCATTACTTTATGAACTGATCGTGGGGGGTGAATTTGCATCTCAGGAATTTGAATCACTTTGCAACCAATTTGGGATTCAAAGGCAGATGAGAGCAAGCTATTTACCATAACAAAATGGTGTAGCGAAGTGGAAGAGTAGAACAATCGTTGAAGCAGCTAAGAGTATGTTGAATGATAAGAACCTTCCATCCTATTTTTGTGCTGAAGCGGTGGCTACAATAGTTTATATTCTCAATCGGTTGCTAGCACGAGTTGTTGAAGAGAAAACTCCTTATGAAGCTTGGTTTGGTAGGATGCCAAATGTAAGTCACTTGAGGATTTTTGGATCCATTTCATATGCTCGTGTTTTAGTACAAGTTAAAAGGAAACTTGAAGATAAAAGCATCAAATGTGTGTTCATTGGATATAGTAAGGAAACAAAAGGCTATTGACTTTTCAATCCCATCACTAAAAAATTAATCAATAGTTGAGATGTAATTTTCAATGAAGATGAGGCTTGGGACTGGGAAAAAGAAGATATAGTAAAGGCTGCTAAAGAAATCATAACTTCATATTTGGATTTTACCAGTTTTAATTCCAGCTTAAGTGATTCCAACTCCAATATGCCTACTTCCTTAAATGATTACACTTTAGACTCTCCTCCACAAAGGGTAAGAAGTTTATATAATATTTATGCTTCTACTGAATTTGCTTGTATTGCCATGAATCCTACTTGTTATGAAGATGCAGCTGATAAAGAAGAACGGGTTAGAGCAATGAGAGAAGAGTTGGCAACTATTGAAAAGAACTAGATGTGGAGTTTGTAAGATTTGCATGATGAGAAATTGGCCTCATATGGATTTTCAAATCCAAATAAAATCTTAATGGTACATTAAAAAGGAACAAAGCACCCTTGGTGGTGAAGGGCTATGTTCAAGTTCTAGGTACTGACTTTTCACTCATGTTGCATATTTAGATATGGTGAGGTTAATACTTGCAGTGGTTGTTGATCATGACTAGTTTGTTTTTTAATTAAATGTAAAATCAGCATTTCTTAATGAAGATTTAAGTGAAGATGTGTATGTTAAACAACCTGAAGGTTTTTAAGTGAAAGGGTCTAAACAAAAGGTGTATAAACTACACAAAACACTCTACGGACTTAAACAAGCACCATGAGCTTGGTATGGCAAAATTGACTCTTATTTTGCTAAAAATAATTTTTTAAGGAGTGCTAATGAACCTAATTTGTGTGTTAAAAGTTGTGGAAATGATGTTTTGGTGGTTGGCTTATACGTGGATGATATAATTTATAATAGAAACTCTTTTACGTTAATGAAAGCTTTCAAAGAGTCCATGACGGAAACTTTTGATATAATTAATTTGGGGTTACTATATTATTTTTGGGTTTAGAAGTTGCTCAATATGTAGGTGGAATCTCTTTTTTTCAAAAAAAAAGTTGCAGATCTTTTAAACATATTTGAAATGTTGAATTGCAAGGAGTTTAAGACTCCTTTTAATGTTAGTGAGAAATTATTGATTGGTAATAGAGTTGAGAAGGCAAATGAAAAGTATTTCAAAACCTTGGTGGGTGGCTTGATGTAACTCACTCACACTCAGCCAAGTCTCATGTTTCTTGTGAGTCTTTATATAATTGATTTTATAAGTGACAATCAAATATAATACTTATCCTCTTGCCAATTTAAAATTTTTAATTGGAAATTAAAACTCTTGAATCATTTAGTTGATTTGAGATTTATTTCATCATCATTATTTAGCTAAATAAAATGAGAAACTCAAAAGTTATCATTATCTCTTGTAAATTTCTTCAAAATGCTAAAAATTAAACATTAAAAATTCTTTGGAATTAGTTACCATTTCTAAGAAGTTCTATTTGTAGAGATAAATGCAATTCCATTATGTATTTATTTGATTAATTAAATGAGAATTGATAATTTAAAAAGCAAACATATGTAGTCAAAATTGATTATACACTTAAAATGTAGTATAATCTAATCTTGAATTATTTATGATTAGTCAGTTAATTTAAAAGAAATGAGGTAGTACTTTTTTAGCACCTATATTACAACAGCTATGAAAATTGTATTTCTATAGTTAAAAAATTATTACTTAAATCATATCCAATTAGACAACAAATTGACTAAATAAATACAATTTTTTAACAAATCGATATACCTCCATCTTTGGATATTTCTTCGAATTAGAATTATGAATAACCTTCTTATATTCACTTTTTCCAAATGTTTGTGACAATATAAAAAATAAAACTATGGTGTTCACCTTGAATATTTTTAGTATAAAACTTTTTGGCACACATCAAGACTTTTAAAGTTTTCGAATAAAGCTAAATGCAATGAAAGCTCACTATCCAACCTTCAATATCAAAAGTAGATTCGAAAGCAATAATGAAATAGCTAAAATATCTTGTGCAATTATTTGCATAATTCGATATTAAGTTGCATTCAACTTCCATCATATTAATATATCAAAATGTGCATTAATTGTGACATAAATATTAACTTCCAAACAATTATCTAACTTCATTTTAGTATTGAAATTCTTCCTTTTTTTCCTTTATGAATTTATTTAAACTAAAACCTAAATATCTAAATTTCTTTTTTGATTAAAGTTGAAGCTAGTACTAAGCTCTGTGATAATGATTAAATAAATCATAACATAAGAGTATATTGATATCAACTTGGTATTTAAACTCAATCCTTATACAACAACCAAACATGTTATTCAATTTGTTAGGCCCCAATTTTTTTTAATTATTAAGCATGATTTAAATTAATTTTGGAGTCTTGATAGATTAATTTTGGAGTCATTAGCATCTCAATGATAGGAGGATTTATTACATGGATTGATGGAATTAAAGTATTAATATTATAAGAATGTATCAAGGGCAAAATTGGCAAGTCACTTAAGGTTAAAAGATATAAGGCTTATATTGGAGGGAAAAAGGGACATTGTATGATTATTAAGAGTAGAAAGTAGAAGAAGAAATATTATTATCTTGTTTGAGAAGAGAGAAGCACGGGAATTGGAGAGAAAGAAGGGAAAAGCTAAGGTTTTTGGAAATCTTAAAGAGTTTGAATAATTTGAAGCTTAAACAAGTAAGTTATGCTTTAAATTTCATGGGTTTGGCTAAATGAAACTTAAATGAAGTTGAATATATGTGGCACGTTGTTGATGAGTGATATAGGCAAAGGTTCTTTTTTAGGGTTAATGATCAAAGATAGATCATGATGTATTTGTAAGTGATATTGGGTTGAAATGAAGTTGAAAATGAATTAGAAAAGATGGTTTAGGTTTAAGATGGGTTACATGTGAAATATGGAAAGTAAAAAGATGGAAATTGCAGTAAAACACGTTCTCGGAATAGGTTTCTAGATAAGTTCACTGCGGCGAACTAAACTTTCTTGCATAAAGCATGCTTTGATATTTTAGGCATAACATTTTGTGTAGTTATCCAAATAAGATGATTTTTGATTTGGAGTAAACTAGAGACATAGGATACAATCTTATGATGAAATGGATTTCTAATTCAGTCTCTAATGATTCCAATTTTTGAATGGAAGTTGAACACAGAATGCTGTCTTAATTTAAGAACAACCCAAAAATGTTTGGGGTATAACTTTTAAAGTACTAAACGAAATTGAATGATTTTGGTGTCATTAGAAACCTAAGATAATGGGGAACATTTTTATAGTAGGAAGTATCATCAAATTTCGTCATTTTCGTGATCATAATGATCATGGAAAATTGACCTAAAGGTTTGGATTTATAGAAAAGGGTTTTCGTTCATGAAGCTTAGGAAATGCATGGGTTTTAGTGAATGTATTTTCTTAGGGTTCTCAAATTAGAATTCCTATTGAATTGGTATTTTGTTATTTTTAAATGAAATCAAGAAGAGGATCAAGAAAGGCAAGAGGAGAAAGAGGAAAGACATCCTTAAGCCAATTTCTTAAGCAAGGAATTCAAGGTGGGTACCTGTTTATAATAGAGTAAATAAGCCACTAAATGTTTTCTTGGAATCAAGGAAGTTCAATGATTTCAATTACATCATAGATGATGCATTTATTACTTCTTGAATGGATTGTGAAATTGTTCTATATTTGATATATGAATTGTGTTAATGATTTATGAAAAGACTTTGCTAGTGATTCTTTTTGAAAAGATACATGTTTATAAAATCAATTTTTTCATAAATGATTTTTGAAATATCTCATTTTCATGAAAAACAAGTTTCCAAAATGTGCCATATGGGTAAACTGTTTTTTCATGAATTACATATTATATGGGTTTGGTGTAATCCATTCAAGAATGTCACGTGCGCATTGACCAAATTAAAGGCTTCTCTCGCTTGCCCGTTAGTGGCACAGAGCTCCTTCATGGACTCCCTCAAGTTTACGACTACGTAAAACCACTATGTAAGATTGCGATAGTGCGTCAAGTTTACGACTACACAGGACCATTATGTAGAAATGTGTAGTTCATCATGTTTATGGATTTACCCAAACCATTCTGATGCGTTTATGCACTTATGATATGTTATCAAGTTTGATGCATACATGGTTTGTAATTTGTGAATGTTGGTTCAGAATTTGAGAACAATGCGTTTTATAAATTCAATTGGATTTTGCATTGACAAAAAAATACTTCAAAAGTTTTGCTTATTTTTTCGTTATAAACTGTCACCTACGAGCTTTAAGCTTACGCCCTTATTTGTCCCATCTTTAGGTGAAAAGCATAAGATCAAGTAACCAAGAGTCGAGGTATCATTTCACTTTTGCAATGTTTTTGTATTTTAGGCTAGTTTTGTAAAACAAGGCTTTAGTCCCATTTTGAGCATTTCTAGTTTTTGTAAACTTGGTATTTTGGATTATGATGTATTAAGGCTCGAAATGTCGATTAAAGCTTTATAAAACTCTTATCATTTGATATGAATGAAAAATATTTCTCTTTGCTCATGGTTTTTTTTCTTGAAAGATATTTTGATTTAGAAAAGTTGTTTATGTTATGTGTACTTTTGTCTTTGGGTGGAATTGAAAAAGTGGTTTAGAGAATTTAAGTATGCATTAATAAGATTGGTTGTGAAGGGCTTTGTGTTATGTTTTTAGCGAGTTTCGCTGCGGCAAAGTCAAGAGTTCGCCGTAGTGTAATCGACCTGAAGGTGTTTTACTTTTATGCGGCAACTTGGCCACGATGAAGCAAAAAAGTCATCACGGCGAAGATAATTTCCAAAGTTTGCCACAACGTAATACAATCATTCGCCGCGGTGAAATTAACCCGATGGGAACATATGGGATTTTACCGCGGCAAACCCGCCTTGCTTCCGAAGGGTCTTAGCTTTAAAACCCCAAGTCTTCCTCCACGCTCACGTTCTCCTGACTCCGATGTTGGGATTTGAAAATGGGGTCCAATATGTTGTGGTATCAAAACGACTAGGTTTAGGTCCAGGTTAGTGACTAGGTTCAGAAATGTCTTAGGCACAAAATGGGTAGGTTAAGACATGAAATGAACATGCATTATTTTAAATGAATAAATTGCATTGTTTGAAATTGTTTTATACGATTTGAACTATTTTGCATACTTTGAAAATTGTTTTACATGAACTATAGATTTTAAAATGTTTTATATTAAAGGAGTGATTATGCCACCTCGAAAGAGAACTCGAGGAGCTATGACTCAATCTCTCTCTCACCAAAGGAGCATAGATGAATCCTATGTCCTACAAGATGCGGGGACACATTTTTCTTTGGATTCTGAGGCACCTAGTGCACAACATGAGGTACCTCCACTGCGTCCTTCTATGCCTTAAGCAAACCCTATAGATCCGCATTTCTTTCAAGCCTTTGCTTAGGCTTTCACTTACGCCATGGTCAAGGGTCTCAAGTTACAATGCAAACTCTAGTGGATAAGAGTGGGCAGTATGATAAGCTCGCAAGTACGGAGCTGTAGATTTCAATGGTACTAGAAATCCGAAAGAGGTTGAAGCATGGTTAAAGAGGACCGAGAGAGTCCTACTTTAGATGAGGTGCTCTGATGAAAAAGGGCTGGATTATGCAATTAGCTTGCTACAAGGGGATGCACTTCATTGGTGGGAATCGGTGGCCCACAGTCAGGTTATGCCTTCGGTGTTGTCATGGAAAGATTTTATGGAAGTCTTCAGGAAAAAGTACCTCTTCAGAGTTTATGTACAAGAAAAGGCTAGGGAGTTTTTGAATATCACACAAAGGGACATGAGTGTGAGCGAGTATGAGTTGAAGTTTACCTAGCTTTCTCGATATGCAACCAACATTTTGGCAAATGAGAAAGACAAGTGTCGTAAGTTTGAAGGAGATCTTCATTTGGGAATCAAAGAGAAAGTCTTGATCCACAATTTCTGTGACTACCAGCAACTGGTAGATGCTACACTCCAGGCTGAAAAATTAGAGAATATAAAGAATGAAGTAAGCAAGAAGAGGAAGAACAGGGAGCAGTTTTCTAAGAAGGAAATGAGTGATCCAATGGCCCGAATTTTTTTAATTATTAAGCATGATTTAAATTAATCTTTGGGGTCTTGATAGATTAATTTTGGAGTAATTAGCATGTCAATGTTAGGAGGATTTATTGCATGGATTGATGGAATTAAAGTATTAATGTTATAAGAATGTATCAAGGGCAAAATTGGCAAGTCACTTAAGGTTAAAAGATATAAGGCTTATATTAGAGGGCAAAAGGGACATTGTATGATTATTAAGAGTAGAAGTTAGAAGAAGAAAGATTGTTGTCTTGTTTAAGAAGAGAGAAGCATGAGAATTAGAGAGAAAGAAGGGAAAAGCTAGGGTTTTTGGAGATCTTGAAGAGTTTGAAGAATTTGAAACTTTAACAAGTAAGTTATGCTTTAAATTTCATGGGTTTGGTTAAATGAAACTTAAATGAAGTTGAATATATGTAGGAAGTTATTGATGAGTGATATAGGCAAATGTTCTCTTTTAGGGTTAATGGTCAAAGATAGATCATGATGTAATTGTAGATGATATTGGGTTGAAATGAAATTGAAAATGAAGTAGAAGAGATGGTTTAGGTTTAAGATGGGTTATGTGTGAAATATAGGAAGTAGAAAGATGGAAATTGCAATAAAACACGTTCTTGGAATAGGTTTCTGGATAAGCTCGTAATTGCAGTAAAACACGTTCTCGGACAAGATATTTTCATTTAGAAAAGTTGTTTATGTTATGTGTACTTTTGTCTTTGGGTGGAATTGATGAAGTGGTTGAGAGAATTTAAGTATGCATTAATAAGATTGGTTGTGAAGGGCTTTAAGTTCTATTTTCAACGGGTTTCGCAACGGTAAAGTCAAGAGTTCACCGTCGCGTAATCGACCCGAAAGTGTTTTACCTTCATACGGCAACTTGGCCATGTTGAAGATAATTTCTAAGGTTCGTAGCAGCGTAATACGATCATTCGTCGCGGCGAAATTAACCCGAGGGGCCATGATGAACCCGCCTTGCTTCTGAAGGTTCTTAGCTTTAAAACCCTAAGACTTCCTTGACACTCACGTTCTCATGGCTCCAATGTTGGGCTCCAAAAACGGGGTCCAACACAATTGCAACAAACTTGTACCTTGAATCTAAAACAATAGTAACTGTCATGCTATTGCTAATTTCATTTCAATAATTGTCAAATTTTATCATCATATTGTTTATCATTATTTGAATAACTTAATCAGAAGAAATTAACTAATCAGATAGTAATTTTATCTCAGACATGTTAACAAAACAAATGTGAGAAATTAGATAGTTATATGTCAGAAAATAACTAAGTAACAATGTTAAATACTTCCAAGTTATCACAAATTCTTTTTGCCAACTCTCATTGCTTATCTATTGATAAACATTTATACTAACAATCTCATTATCTTAACTTGATAAACACATTAATTTACTTAATTGCATACCTCAAGCTTTTTAAATGTTGAATCTCACCTTATTGGATAGTCCAGACATAACTTCCTAGTGCAGGGAAAGTATAATTATCTGATAGTTTCTTAAAAAAATTTCTACTATTTTAGTTACAATATTTAACTAAAAAATTTATATTAATAGAGATAGATGATAAAGTTATATACTTTACTAACCATTGTATACTAGTAGGAAAAAAAAGAGCTTAAATGGGCTAATTTAGTTTAGGTATCAGGATTGTCTATTGGCAGAGTAATGGAAATCATATAAGGTGGATAGTTTGAGGTGCCAAAATTGCTTATTGGTAACAAAAGTGGGGTGGTCTAGTGTTGGCACTAAACCTAGTTGAGCTCGAGCAACCTATGCTTGAGCTTGATTAGGCTTGAGCAGTCTAAATTCTAATTAAGTCCAGGTCAAACTAAAATGTTTTTTTAATTTAAAATTTTAAAAATGACATTATTTTCCATAAATGATGTCATTTTCCTAAACGACTTTGTTTTTCTTAAATGACATTGCTTTTCTCAAATGTTGTCCTTTTTATTTGAAAATTTTATGCTTTTGGTTGGGTTGGATCAAGTAGCTCGTGTCTGAGCCTAGCCTAAAACCTAAAAATTTCAAAAAAAAATCTAAACTTGGGTTGAGTTTGTTGTTAAAATGTGATCCATAAGGTGGTTTAGTTTAGGTGTCAGGATTGCTTATTATGGCAAATTTTTTCTTAAAAAGTATAATCTAGTTAAAGTGTTAGGAAAAGGCATGGAAGAAGAAGGGATATTTTTTGGTGTTGTACTTATCTTCCCTACCTCAAGACTTGTTTTCATCCTTTCCATTAAAATCAAACTAAAATGTAAACAACTATTCACACAAAAACTAAAGATTATGGACATACACAAACGTAACAAGTTATTTTATTACCCTTACATATGTTGAATTTGGTGATGTGGTCATGTTTTATATCACTTATATAGCCAATAAATAACAAAATTCATGCCTAAATTTATGTCTAAAAACTAAATTAGAAACAAAAATTATTAACATATGAACATCATAGAGAGAGAGAAAGAGGAGCGAAATATTATCTACATATTATCTATTCCTAAGTTGGTTGCTTAGTAAGTCTATAAGTTGGCTACCTTATTTTATAGGCATATAAAACACAATGGGCTTAGAGATTTAAAAGAAATTTGAGTTCCTTATTTTAGGGTTCTTTAAGACACTATGAAATGGAAAAAGAAAATGGGGAAGAAGAGTTGGGTAAGAGGTGCTTTGAGACTTCTCAAATATGTTTAATGAATACAAATTTATTCATTTATCCATTACATTATGAAATTATATAATTATCTTTACCATTAATAAATTAATTAAAAATATTGATACAACAATGGATAATCATAGATGGATGGTTACTAACTAGTTGGATCCTTTAATAAAGTATTGTTATTATCTTACTACACTTATATCATATAGGAAGTCTTTAGCAAACTTATGCAGCCAACCTCAAGTAGTTGACTTAATAAGAAACATAAAAGAAAAAGATGACTGACCTAACTGCAAATGTTATTTTGACAACTTCTTGTTGCTTCTCTCTTCTAATTAGAGGGACTTCCTCATTCATAAAATGGTGATTATATGTTACCTCTTTTTTTTTTACAAAGATTAAGGATATTTTTGGAAAAAAAGATCGTTACTAAGTAGTTTAATAGTTATCTAACTAACTAAATTAATTTAACGTAATACTAGTTGCCATATTTATGGTGATTTCTTATGTAAGTTAATTAAACCTTTTTAAAGTCTATTGATGAAAGAAACCCAAGAACATGAACACTAAAATGATGCCATAATTTATTAGGAATAAAAAGTTTAATTTCTTTCCTAGTTTGTTATTAAGGAAAAATTGATTAGATATATAATAAGATAAAGGGTAGGTTTAAGTCTATTTTGAACAATTAAAGATTAAGATCTAATTTGAATAATTAAAGGTTAAGATAAGAAATTTAGTATCAAAGATCATTGTACTATATTTATTTGTTTCATGGTGTCTACCATGATGATGCTTTACTCCAAACTTTGTGAAAGTCTATAAAGAGTTTTATAAAGAGGCAAATTTGAAGTTGTCCTTAATAAGAGAGATGATTCATCTAATGCGTACCCACTAAAATGGCTTGGCTAGGTATTCTATTTATTTATTCAAACTCTAGCTTGTTCCTTGAGAACTTGTTTAAGGTGAAGGGTGTCTTTAATATTCACATATTTGACACTAATTTAAAGACTACTTATAGTGAATGGGTGAACATCATCAAGGACTATAGGGTATACGTACACCCAGTTAGCATAGAAAACTTAAAATTTTACTAAGGAAGAAGAAAATGATAAGAAGAGTTATAATTGAAGTTGTAATAGTCTCAAAATGATAAATCATTTGATAACTAATGAAATTCAGTTAAACTTATTAGTTTATCTTTACATCCAATCTGTTGGTTATACTTTTCATGACATAATTATTTAAGAACATTCTTTATCATATACATATTTATTTAATTAGCTATATATAAGATAGAGTCCATGGAATAGATTTACATTATAAATAAATTATAATGAGATCATAATTATGTAGTATCCTTCAATTATTTTTGTTCATTATTTTATTGAGATTGGATATTAATAAAGCGTAAAAAACACCAACATGTATTATCTTTCGTCCTTATAAAGTAGTTAATCTCATAGACTAAAATATGAAGATACTTAAACAAATGTATGAGTGCTTGTTAGAGAACAAATTCACTAAACTAACTCACTATAAGAATTCTATTTAAAACATTACTTGTATGTTTATTAAGTGATCCTTTGACTTGATGTCTTCAAAGTATCTTATATAAGGATTGTTGTATTTTGATAATGCTTAAGACATATTCTAGTCATGAGTATCTTAATTGGTAGTAATTAGATATAACATGAATTATATATATATATTTAAGTAATCAATAAAGGATTCATTACCCTAAAGTGATTAATGAAAATATTTTATCTTTCTCGATTAGTATTAATTTGAGAAATAAGGTTAAGATTGAATGACACTTTGAAAATAATTTTCAAATTTCATTAATAGAATCAAATATTAATAGTAAAGAACTAATATGATTGGACTCAAATAGAGTAAACATTAATTATATGCTCTATGTCTAATTGAAATATTGTACAATGAAATGATTAAATTATACGTAAAAAATGCACAGAAAGGTTAGCTAAAATTATTTTGACATTTCTAAATATTAGATGGTCATGATGTACTGCTAGATATCAATTTTGATATTTAGTTATAAATTATTTAATTAGAGAATCAAAGATAAAATAAATAAGTTTAATTTATCAAATCTTAAACACGATTTAAGGTTGTAATTTATATCAATTACCAACATATTTAGAAACCTAATGGATCACACACAAAGAACATTTAAGGAGAGAAAAAGATAGCTCAAGCAAGTTGGACTTGATTACAAAATTTGAGAAACTCTACAGGTTAAATATGAGATATTTAATAAATAAAGAGCAGTATAAGATATTGAAACTTATTTGAGCCCGCATGATATTTAATTAAGATTAATTGTAATTCTAATTAAAGTTTAATTAAAATTAAAGTTATATTTCCATTAAAATATTGAAAGGTTCAAATCATATTATAAATAAATGTAACCATTAAAAGAGTTCACACTCTCTGCTTACCCTTTTTTACACTACTTGGTGAGTTCTCTCAAATTGTTTGTATGGATTCTTTAGAGGCTAGATATGTATATGTATTTGGTGATTGTGATAAACTAATTAAAAATTTTAAGGAAAATTGTAAGAAAAGGATCAAACTACATTATAAGATATAATTTATGTTTATGTTATATTATATGCATTCATAGATCATGTTATAAAATTGAAGGCAATATTATTGACTTTCAAAAAATAGGACAATTTTTTTTGCAGTTTTTGACTATGCATAGATTAGATATTGTCTCAATATCATATAAAACTTTCATATATGGCAATTAATATTATTTTAATATGTGTACACATTCATATCTTCATTGGCAAATTTCTGTCTGAACTACAGGTGAAGATAATTTGGCTTGTATTTGTTTGTGTAGTCTCACCAGTAAGTCTTGAATTGACCTCAAAATAGGGAAGGATGTGAGAAGCACAAAGCAAAAGGAGATAACTCTTCAAGCATGGATATTTTTAGACTTTGAAGGAGACAGGTTTAAAAGGATCTTCACATAATGCTTTGAATAACACAGTCATTTGAGGATAAGAGCCACCAAAAAGCTAAAGCACTATTTTCAAACATAATTGGGGAAACAGAAGCTTGTTAAAGTCAGATGCTGCAACCTAAAGCATAGACATCATAATTGTTTCAATTCATGGTGAAAAAGAATTTGTGATTGAAAAGAATGGTACCGATATATTTCATCTACTAACCCTGAAAAGTGGTAAAATATATTAACTTTTTCAAAATGGAAGAAAAGAGAGTTTGTATAATGCACGGGCCTAAAGCCCTCTAATATCCAAATGCAATAGATAATAACTCCTAAGAGAAGGTATAGTTCAACGTAGCTGATGGGCTATCTCCAACATATGACACGTCTCCATGCGAAGGACAAATGTCCTTGCTTGCTATGCACATTAGGGGGATGAGAGCTTTAGTCCTTGCTTTTCGGGTGAACAAGATGATTCCCTACGCAATCCAAAAAAGTGAAGTAACCAGTATGCCTGGATCTTCTTCGACATCGTCATTTAACTCGAACCAAGTTCAATCATATATACATATGGGTTATAGTTGATCTACATATCTAGCTACCTATAACAGGGGCCATCTTTACAAGCTCCAGATAAGTTTCATGTATGCATTAAGGTCAATCAAGTTCTTGTGGAATCTCTAATTCCTCTATTTCCATACGCGATATGTTGAAGCCTCGAGGAAAATTACGTTAACTACCTTCTCCCTTCTAAGTGTGGAACTATTTTATAGCATCCATTTCAGTAAATCTGTGGGTTGTTCTAAATTTGGAGACCACAGATACTAGTTAGGGCATTCCATATTTGTGATGATAATTTGCACTGAAAAAATAAATGCCTCATACTTGCCGCTTCGTCTTCACGAATTAAACAGTCACTATTTATATTATGAAATTTCAATCTATTGAGTGTTGGTGGTTTCCTTTTATCGATGAGCCATAAGAGGAAGGATATTTTGGTGGGAGTACTTTGTGCCAAAATATCTCCCAGCCCTTCATGAATGGAGACTTATCTCTGATAATTTGTTTTACTGAAATGCTAAAATAGATGTCAAATATGATGACAAGTCATGGACACCTATCCTTTCGACCCTAATTTAGGTTATAATTAGGGAGATGGTTAAGACATTCTCCAAGCATAATGTGCCACTGATTATCTCGTACCTATACAAACACTTTGTAATTAATTGAAAACCTTGTGCTAAGGCAATTTGAAGATTGGATATAAGACCAATACTAGACCAATTGTCAAAGAAGAGGGATGCGGTGGCACCATTTCCTATTAAGCATTTGAATTGAGGTTTAAGTTCATTCCTAAGCTTCAATAGTTTCTTAAGAAAGCAAGAATAAGAGCCAAAGGGTTTAGTCTCCTGTATACTCTTCCCTTTTAGAAAGTACTACTTAAGAAAGCAAGAATAAGAGCCAAAGGGTTTAGGCTCCTGTATACTCTTCCCTTTTAGAAAGTACCATAGCATCCATTGGATCCATAAGGATTCTTGATTGCTGATAAGTTTCCATAGTCTATTTCTATTTAGGATTTTGTTGGAGATACTGAATGGTTATTCTTAAGCCACCTTCTTTGTAGGTTTGCAAACCTCTTTCCACCCCACTCTAGATAGGAATTAACCTTATTTCCCATATGTCCATAAGAATCTTCTCAAGAGTTCCTAAATGAATTTGGTAAGTCCCTTGGGTAGGAAGAAATGAGAGGAATAGTATACATGTGTGGAGTTTACGATAGTTTTAATTAGTTGAACCCTACCTATGACTGAGAGAGATAAATTGCACTAGTTTGATATCCTTTTTTTAATCTTCTCCATGAGGGGCAAGCATTTACTATATTTCATCCTTTGGATTGCAATAGGAAGTCCCAAGTAGTTAAAGGGAAAGGCTCTAATTTGGAATCATAGAAGACTTTGTAATCTTACCATGTTAGAATTACCATTCTCTGCTAAGAATAAATATCTCTTGGATTTATTTAGTTGCAATCTTGAAAGTTCCTTAAACAGTAGCAGTGAGTCAATCAACTAACTACTGGGAGCATCATATGCTCCAGAAAATAAAATTAGATCATCTGCAAATAAAATAGAGATAAGGCCAATTTTCTTACATTTTGATTAAAACTTAAAGTCAAGATTAGAGGAAATGTTCCATTTTAACAATCTTGTAAGGGACTTTATACATAGTATAAAGGAGATAAGTGGGTCAACCTGTCTCAATCTTCTTTGCCCTTGGAAGATGCGACAGGGGTTCGTTGTTAATTAGACCATTGAAAGAGAGATACATACTGTTATCCATAATTTGAACTTTTAAGGAAACCTAAACACTTCCAAAAGATGAGAGATGAAATCCCAACTAGTATAGTCAAAGGCCTTTAGGAAATCAATTTTATTGGCATAGTTCTTAGGCCCATTCCTACTAAATAACCATTCAGGAGCTCTTGAGCTCCTAGAATGATGTCCCCAATCAGTATTCCCTTAATGAAGCCCCTCTGTAAATAATTAATAATATCTTTTATTTTCTCTTTGAATCTAGAAGCAACAATTTTGGAAATGATTTTATACAAAAGTTTTAATACAAGATAGGTTTGTAATTACTGAAACTTTTAAGGTTAGGGCTTTTATGGATAAGATATAGGAAAGTTTTGTTTACTTCCTTGAGGATTGTTCCCTAACAAAAGATTTCTACACTACTTCTATCATAAGGACAATAAATGGCCATGCCCTTTGGAAGAAGCGCCCACCCATACCATCCAGTCTATGGACCTTTAGGGGACTCATTTAAAGACTATTTTTAATCTAATGAACATTTACCAATCTAGAAAGGAGATTTATGTCCTTCTTTCATAGAATTGGTTATGGATGAAGGATTGCAAAATAGGTACTATGGAGTAGGATGGAATGGTTATACCAATTATACCCTTGAAATATAAAGAGAGTTCTTCTTTGGTCTTCTCATGAGCACATACTAGGGCACCCTCATCATTAAGGATGGAATCAATCTTATTGGTGTTCTTTATTGTTAGGATCAAGTCTAGAAAATTTTTTTTATGTTTTTGACCCCATCATTAAGCCATTGAACACTGTACCTTTGTTGTTGTAGAGAATTATGAGTTGTCATTAGTTGTATATAACTGTTAAGTGTAACCTTCTCTCTGGTAATAAGAGATTGATCCCTATGACAATACACTAATTCCTCCTTTATCTTATTGAGTTCCATCTTTATGCTTGTGATGTGGTATAAAGTATTGGAGCCCCATTTTCTAATCTTTAACCTCTTTAGTTCATCTTTGATTTCCCCAAGTTTCCTTACAAAAATGTAAAGTTTGCAACCCTAGAAATTACGAGAAAGAACATTCATGATAGCCTCATGAAAGCCCTCAACTATAAGGAAATTATTGAATTTACAAGGGTAATATCTCCTTACATTGTTAAATATGTTAGTCACCTTGATGAGGGAGTGGTCAGAAAAGAAAGGTTGGAGTACTAAGGCTTTACTTTATGGAAATTTGTCTAACCAATGCCCATTTACTAAGGCCATATCGAGCCTTTTATGAATGTTCCATCTCAAACTTTGTTTATGCTCCAAGTTGTAAGGGAACCTCAAACTTTAAATCATCTAATCCAAATTTTCCTATACATTCCTAGAAGTCTATTGTAAAATTCTTAGGGAAAACATTTTCAATTAGCTCTAAGGGATATAGAATATCGTTGAAGTCTCCTATTAGTAACCACGAGGCATTCATTGAGTTGAAAATGTCCTGCAATTTACAATATGGAATATTCCTTTGAAATGAAAACTTACATCCATAAATGAAAGAAGCATATATCCTAATACTTTCCTTAATGAATGTGACCTTCAAGTGGATGAGTTGATATGAGGAGTAGATTACCTTGGCCTTGATTAGTCTTATATTAAAAGAACAATTATTATACTAAAATGGTGGTGTTGATGGTTTGAAACCAATTGTTAATTACTTCCCAAAAAGCTCCAATTTGTAAATTTTTCCTAGTTAAGCTTAGTTTCCAAGATGCTTACTAAAGTAGACTTATTTTCAAAGGTAAAATCATTAAGCATTTGTTGTTTGGATGGGTTGTTGATCCCCCTCACTTTCTAAGATATAATTGTTATAGTATATAACCCTTAAGCTTAGATTTTTTAGACATACTCTTTTTACCCGATTTCCTTCTAATATCGATTAGGAACTCCTTTTCTTGGCCATTGATTGGACTGTTATGAGCATATTTAAAAGAATACATAGTGATAAGATGCTATTTTATTATGATAATTGGAATTCTATTTTTTTTGGATATATTTTGGTGCTTAAATAGGAAAATTAATGTTTTTTTTTTGTTTTAGGAGATGAAAAGTGGAGATTGTAACAAAGTGATTATTGGTCAAAATCATAAATTTTGGAAAAATTGGACAAAATACTGCAGTGGATAAGGAGAGATCATGCCTAATGCCAGATTCATTTAAAGAGTTGGGACTCAATTAGTAAACTTCCTTACATCCCTATTATGTAGAGATTTGGATTTATTTTAGATAGCAATCTTTGCAAAATAGAAGGAGACTAGGGTTTGAGTAGGAAAACACGACTTTCACCTCTCCAACATTCTCTTTTCATCTCTTTTGCTTTTTCTTTCAATCTTTCATCTTTATTCTATTTTTGGTGTTAAAACTAAATTATGGTCCTTATAAGTGGAGATGCTCAGGAGTTGAGGACGGATCGTCTTATGAAGACGCTTCGTCTAGTCATGACGTGTCGTTTGGTGAGGACACATCATCTTATGAAGACGCTTATTCTGGTGAGAATGGATCGTCTTATGAAGATGCTTTATTTGGTGATGATGTGTCATCTGGTGAGGACGGATCGTCTTGTGAAGACGCTTCGTCTGGTGAGGACGGATCGTCTTGTGAAGACACTTCGTTTAGTGATGACGTGTCGTCTAATGAGAACTCATTGTCTGTTGAGGACGCTTCGGCTGGTGAGGACGGATCATCTTATGAAGATTCTTTGTTTGGTGAGGATGCTTCTTCTTGTGATGACGTATCATCTCGTGAAGGCGCTTCGTCTAGTGAAGACGTATCGTCTGATGATGTCATATCGTCTGGTGGTGACATCATATCGTCTGGTGCACTATTCCTCTGATCTTATTGTCTGGTCCCATTTTTAACCTCTAAACGATAGAATTTGCCTTTGAGGTCTTCATAAAAGTTGTAGATCTGGAAGTCTTCTTCGAATCCATTCAAAGAAAACCTTAATTTGAAATCTCTAGTGAAAGTTATGCCAATTGTTCCGAGATAGTTAAAACGTGATTGAGGACATGAGCATGGTTGATTCTTTTGGCCATAACTTCATAACCCGACCTCCAAATGAAGTGATTCTTAGACCCATAGATTCCTTACACATTTTTGCTATCTCTCCATAAAAATTGGTAGCATTCTGAATTGAATTGAAAAGGTTTGATCAAATGAAAATGTGGAATTTGTTGGAACAGTGAAATAGGATTATCTTACTGAACACACTTCAGTATTTTGATTGTATCTGGATTTATAGGGTTAAACTAGAGAAATAAGGATACAAATCATATGAAAAAATCGAATTCTACTATAAGATGTTCAATTTCTGGCTGAAAGTTGTATATAGTCTACTGTTTTGGATAAGAGCAGTCCAAAATTGTTTGAGGCATATCTTCCAATTTATTGAACCAAATTGAGTGATTTTAGGGTTGATAGAAACATCAGACATAGAGGAACACTTTTCTAGAAGACAGTATGACCAAATTATATCAGTTTCACCTTCTAATTGAATGTGAACAGTAGACACGAAAGTGTGTCTAAGAAAAGTCTGAAGTGATTCAATGAGAAATGAATTGTGAATTTAATGGTGTTAGTGAGGCATAAACCTAAGTGTAAATTTTACTTATATGGGTTTTGATATGAGAATGATTTTGTGATAAAACCAATGGATAAGTACCCAGGATTGTTTTGAACATGCATTGTACATATTTTATTACATACACGTGCATTGTTAAACACTTACGATTGTACAAATTGTGATGGATATGTATGTGCTATTTGATATAGAGGAGCAACTAGAACGTCAACCTCCAGACGTTGCCGAAAATTCCAGGCATTAGCTTTAGGAGTGACTTGTGAGTAACCTAGATGGTTTCTCTCAATTATTGTTTGTTTAAATTATGTTTTGAATGATAAATGAATGTGAAATGAATGTGTTTGATTGTTGATTCCGGACAGAAGGTCCGATGAATGTGAATGGGGAATGTATATTGAAGTGCTGCTTGAATGTGAATGTGAAGACCTAAGTGCTTTATAATGTGATTATACTTGCATTCCATTCATGAATGTACAATCAGATAGTGGTAGTTGTGATCAAAGTAGCCACCGATCAGAGCTAAAAGCTCAATTAGTGAAAAGAGTCTCAAGCTCAAACAGTGATTAAGAGTCTAAGACTCACTATGTATAATGAGCCCTATATCCTCATCAGATAAGGATAGTTATTAATGAGCCCTGTATCCTAAATGGATACAGGACAATTCAAGCACTCAGTCACAACAACGTAATAAATGGAAAGTGTCTCATGAGCATTTCATATGCATTTTTATCAAGTATGTTTGATTTATTGAAATGCCAAATTTGTTTATGCTTAAGTGAAAGTGATATTTTTGTAAAGTGAAATTTTGTGAAAATATACGTTATGTGAAATGTTGTGTTGCATGAATTGAGTGAACCATCGATGATAGTTACCTCATTGAGTTCGCAAAACTCACCAAAATTACAACGTTGTCTTTTGAGAACCGAGAGATGACTCTAGCTACTGAGAGGCTCTACCAATTGTGTGGATTATGATTTGGCAAGAGAAGTCATGGCTCAAAGGTCGTTTAGCTGGGATTTTGGAATGGCTTAGATAGATTTTATATATTTTCCTCTTTCATGTGGTATTTTTGTATTAGGTTTGTTGATGCACATATGGAAAATGTTGACAGACAGTGTAGACTTTCGGATTTTAATGAAATGAAATGAGGAAAATTTTGGTTTCAAGAATATTGTGATTTTCTTATGATGCTTAATAAGTGATTTATGACACCATGCCATGTGAAGTGAATGTAGTGATCGAATGTAGCTCGCCCTTATCGTAGTGTATATATCGGAATGAACTTCTAGTGTCTCAGTGTGTACCCTGCGGTAAGGAGGCGCTATATGGATTGGAGATGATAAAAGAAGTAGTAGATTCGTTTATAGGATAGTGTAGTATATTAAAGTGCAACACCTAAAAGAGTTAAAATTTTTGAAGATATTACATAAAACTATGCATTCCAAGGATGAAGAAGTTAGTAATGGACTGTCGTACCAGTTGGAACTTAACATTCAAGATGTTAGAGCCAACAATTCTATATGTTATGGTGTTTACCAAGTTAAGATAAAGAGATTCTTTGTGTACTTTCCTACCTATAAAAGAGTTATGAGAATTGGCTAAAGAACTTTATGTAACGTTAGAAATATTTTATACTACTACTGAATTATTCTTGAGAATAAAATATCTAACTTCATATAGTTGCTTTATCAATATATGCGGGATTAAGAAAGCTTTATCTAATTGGATATTTGATTCTAATGAAGTGATCAAGTTTATGGCAGAGCAGAAGACAGAGAAGCTCAAATTGTATTGTATACTGATCAGGCTCAAAAGCAAGTTGATATTGTTAAACAATTTTGATATGATTTGTTTAATAATTATATACTCAAATGAGACAAAATTCAAGGTCACATTAGTTTAGGTAGTTAAGTTTCGTTTTCAGGTTCATGTTAAGGATCATTTTTTTTAACATCGAACTCTTTGAGCCTTTTTATATTAGTCTGTATTTGGAGATGCTACTGTATATTGATATATACATGGTTGTCTATGAGTTCAAAGATGTATTTAAGTCCTTTGGATATATATGTAATGATTTATAACGTTATATGCCCTCACATAAACTTAGAGTTCTTTGGTATGCGAAATCTTAGAGCATTCCGACATTTAAGCTTCTAAGTGTGTAAAACCGAGTCCATTAGATAGATATGATCATGGTGGTTAAGTTAAATGTGTTATAATGCCTTAGAGGTGATTATACAAGATTTATAGACTTATTGGACACTTAGAAAGCTTAATTGGAAAAGTTGCTGTACATAAGGGCTTAATTGCAAATTGATAAAAGTCAAAGGACTTAAATGTAATTTTTCAATTCTTGGAGGACCAATATATAATTTTATAAAGTTAAGGGACTTATTTATTATTTCCAAAAGTCCAAGGATCAAAACAAAAATAAAATTTTTGGAGATTTCTAAACTTTGGGCTTAATTGCAAATTTAGGAAAGTTTAGAGGGTAAAATGGTAATTTCATACAACCTAAGGGCAAAATGGTAAATTCACCATGTTTGGTCAAAGAAGAGTCAAATT
>JANSVA010294668.1:0-25025 GCA_025504915.1 Erythroxylum reticulatum
GACTAAAGTAACGGCCTACTTTATTCTTGAAAACATACTTGATTCCAGATTCATTTAATAGTGCCATTATCGATAGTTGACTACTGTGAATCAATTAACTTAGATTCTAATAATATTCATATTCCCATATATCTTCATGCATATGAATTATATTTGTACAAATAAATCCAAACTCTTTTGTTTTATTAATAATAGATATTTTCTTTACAAAACTATAACTGGAAGAAGATTAAATTACATGTAAATACACTTGCTTTCCAAGGCACTATATTTATATAACTCCATCATATATAAGCTCTTCAACAATAAGAATCTTCTTATCAATCACCCTACATGTTGTATGAGAAAGACCAAGAAAAAATGTGCCTTGAGTCGCTATTTACATAACTTCTATTCCCTTTTTTTAAACAAACTTATCACTTTGTTTTAGGTACCTAAATGACCTTAGGTCTTTGATTAGTAGTCTTCTTCTTCTTTTCAACCCTCACTTATAAGGGTATACTTACCATTCTTCATTTTAGGAAGCACAATCTATCAATATGTCTATATTTACAAAAAAAATGAAATAGTTATAAAAGTGGCAAAAATGTATTGCTTAGACTTTTGTTTATGTATGCTTAAAAATGAATATTTTTTTGGATATTAAAGATGTTGAATGTTCTTCTACGATAGTGAAATGAATTACCATAATTATATGTATGATGCCTATTATGAACAAAAGTTTGGTATATGTTTCTTTGAGATGAAAAAAGGTGTAAAAAAAGCTTACATATTATCATATAAACTATGCCTATTCTTCCTTTAAGAGTATTGAATTTTATGCCTAGGTATATATTCATATATGAAAGTAAAAGATTTGTTTCTAATGAGGTGCCTAGTGTTCAATTTGTGTGCATGTGTTTGTTTAGATGTAGATGCATCAGGCTTATAAGCCATATTTAGTAAATTTACTTTACATATGTTCTCTCTTGAAAAATACAGTCCTGTTTTATGTTCACTAATGGCACCCAATAGGGAGGAGTGAAATGGGTATTTATAATTATTAAATAAAAATATTTACTTTGTTTTTATTGGGTATAAATTATAAAAGATGAAAAATTTCATATAAAATAACAAAACTAAATAACATAGTTAAGTGATAATATAAAATGGGTAAGGAAGGGAAAATAGGTGATTACAAATAACCATTGCCTATGTACACTTCCAAGAGGTTTCTTTAAGACAAAGAATAACCTTTGTACATTCTTTTCTCGATAAAAGAAACCTATTTACAATTTTTTTCAAAGTAAAGAGGAAACTTAATGCCATTTAGAACATCATAAGTACAATATACGATACCTTAATAAAAGCTTACAACTTAAAACATGTCACTTTATTTTCATAATACCAAAGAGACCCACTCAGTCAAATATGAGATAATAAATGTTCTAATACTTAATAAACAATTAAAAATATATGCATGATGTAAGGTGTCAATCATGCATCTCATATATAATATGTATTAAATATATGTAGAGAAAAATAAAATGGATCCTCACAAATCGGATCTACTCATACATATAGATATAGAAAACAAAAACATAAAATGTAATATATTTACATACCTTTCCGATGATCTTCTTCATTCTTTAATCTTCTCCGCGTTGGGTTTTTGGAAACCATAATGATCAACATAGACCATCTCTAACCAAAATCCACACAAGATAGAAGGGTGAAACGTTACTAGGAGATGGCCAGAATTCTTTCTTTGTGTTAGCAATGACAATAACTCTTGTGAGAGTTAAGGAGAAAAGGAGTGTGTGAGAGAGAAAGAACCTTTCTTTTTCACTTATGTCTTACACAAGATGCAACAAAATGATGATTATTTTCTACACTCTTTGGCCTCCCATAAACCCCATCACTAGAGTTATGGGAAGTTAATGGTCATAAATAGTATGTATTAATGGAAGTTAATAACCATGAATATCATGCATTAATAAAATTTTTGGGAAGTTAATGACCAAATTGGCAACCAACAAAACTTGTTTTTAATCCATTCCATGCAATATTTTCTACCACAATCACATTGCAATACAATAGTGAAACATTCTCTCATATCTTGAATCACCATTGAAGACCATTTTACTATTCCTTTGGATCTCCTATGTGTGTGACCCATTAGGTTAATCATTATGTTGGCCACTTGAATTAACACTTAATTCAAGTTAAGAGTAGTATCTAACAACATGACATGACTTCACTTGACCTTAAAGTCAACAGTTTGACTACGAACCCTTCTATAAGTAATATTGCTATGCAATTCATCCTTTCACCATCTATACCCTATTTGGTTTAGAGTATGGTCAAAGTGTTAACTCCCACTAGACTGATTACGTCACATCTAGTCTAAGTGATATTAGATCTTATCCTGAGGATCTCATTACTCTATGTATCATTTAATACTCTTTTCATGAAATATATTTGCTCTGGCTAGAGACACCTGAGTAATAACCCTACAAGAGGCCATGGGTATCATCTCCTTCTATTAGGAGTGGTGAATCCTTTATTGTCTACTCAATTACCTCTAAATACATCCAACTGTACCCAATCACCACCCAATAAGTAAACCCTAAAAGGCATCGATGAATGGAGTCAAAGCATAGGATCGGTATCTAAGATATCCTTAAGCACCTCAAGTCAAAGGATACTTGCACCATTGCTATGATGAGATTATCATTGACGCTGGAATAGAATATATATATGATTGTCGCATAGTAGGTCAATCTAATGTACTTACTACCCTTAGTAAGCATCCATATGTTAACTCTAAATAACTCATATCTACAACTTATAAGATCTATTTCTTGATCCAATCAAGGAGTATAAATGTTCTAGTCTGTTCGAATAGATGATATCCCATCTCATTAATCCTATGACTAGAGAAAGTTTAAATACTAACATAATTACACATTATAGGAATCTCATTATCATGATCTCATTATGATTTCCTCTATACTATGTTTTGTATCAAGCACTTCATTAAATCAATTTAAGATCAACATCAAATCCATAAATATATGAACATCGAAATAATGAAAATTTCCTTTATTAATTATAAAAAGATTTGTAAAATAAGTGCTAAAGGTGATTGACTTTATAGCACTTCTCTAACAAACTCCCACTAGTACTAAAGCCAATAACTTTGATATCTAATACCATAGGCGTGTATAGGTGACATAAAATTCTTTTGGGAAATAGGCTTAGTCAACTGGTTAAATATTCTGATCAATGGGAGCTCTCTCTATTTTGAGATCATTTTTACCAATGATCTCTCTAATCAAATGGTAGTACCTGAATATATGTTTGTACTTCTGACAAAACTTCGGTTACTTCACCTTTGCTATAGCCCCATTCTTCTCACAATACAACTATATTGTGTCATTGATGCTCGGAACCACATCAAGTTTCATGATGAACTTCTTGATCTAAACCGCTTCCTTTGCCATTTTTAAGCTACAATGTACTTCGCCACTGTCGTCAAATATGCAGTTGTCTCTTGTTTGAAACTTTTCCAATTGACTGCACCACCATTCAGTATGAATATATATCTAGACTGAGATCTGTAGCCATTCCTATTGGATTGGAAACTGGAATTAGTATACCTACTTACCATAAGATCACCTTCTCCATGTACTAAGAATACATCATTAGTTCTTCTTAAGTACTTAAGGATATTCTTGAAAGCCACCTAATGACCCCCACTAGGGTTTGACTGGTATCTACTCATAATACTTAGAGCATACGATACATCGAGTCTAGTAAAGAACATAGCGTACATGATTGATTCTATAGTCGAAGCATAAGGAATCAAATTCATACGAGTCCTCTCATCTTGTTTCTTATGACATATAGATTTATAGAGTGTAATCTCATTTGACATGGGAAGATAATCTCTCTTGGACTGCTCCATGCTAAACCTCTTGAACATCTTATCTATGTAGACTGAGAATGACCAAGCAAACCCTTAGATCTATCTTTATAGATTCTTATCCCCAAAATATAAGCTGCTTCTCTAAGATCTTTCATAGAGAAGTTCTTAGCTAACCAAATTTTAACTGAACACAAACCAGAGACATCATTTCCTACTAGCTGTATGTCATCTACATATAGCTTAAGGAACACGATTGCACTCCTACTAATCTTCTTATACACACACGACTTATCTAGATTTTGTGAGAAACTAAACTCTTTGATTGTCTTATCAAATTGGATATTCCAACACCTGGGTGCTTGTTTTAATCCATAAATGAATTTCTGAAGCTTGCATACCTTTTCTCCATTCATGGATATGAAACCATTGGGTTGTGTCATATACACATCCTCGGTTAGGTTTCCGATAAGGAAAGTCATCTTTATATCCATTTACCATATCTCATAATCATATTAAGTGACAATAACTAGGAGTATCCTAATGGGTTTAAGCATAGATGCTGTGCTAAACATTTCTTCATAGTCAACACCTTGCCTTTGATGATAACCTTTAGCTACAAGCCTAACTTTATGGGTAACTACATTTCCTTCAATGTCATTTTTCTTCTTGAAAACCCATTTAGACCCTATGGGTTTTATCCCTTCAGATGGGTCAACCAAAGTCCATACTTGGTTTTCATGTATGGAATCCATTTTGAATTTCATATCTTGAAATCATTTATCAGATTCTAAACTCTTCAAAACCTCTTCATAGGTAGGCTTATCATCTTCTATGAGCAACACATCATTAACTTAACTTATAAGAAATTTGTATCTCTCATAAACATGATGTATCCTACCTAGCTTATGAACTTTTTATCTGTCAGAAGGTTGAGTTATTGATTCATCTTCAAGAACAATAGTCTCAGTTCTAGGCAATTGATCAGCTTCTATTTAAGCATCTTGAACTTCTACAACTTCAATTTTGCTTCCACTGTCTTCTCTTAGAAGAAATTCTTTCTCTAAAAAGATAGTATATTTTGAAACAAACACCTTTTTGTTTTGAAACATGGTAGAGCTGATATCCTATAGTTTCCTTATGATATCCAACAAATAGACACTTCTCAAATTTAGCTTCAAGCTTATTTGATTGAATTTACTTCACATAAGCAAGACAATAATAAACTTTCATATAAGAAAGATAAGGTTTCTTATTAGTCCATATGTCATATAAACCAACATTAACTAACTTAGATGGGACTCTTTTTAATACATAAATAGAAGTTTTGAGTGCATATCCCTAAAAGGATTTTAGTAAATCTGCTAAACCCATCACAGACCTCACTATGTTTAACAAGGTTTGGTTTCTACTCTTAACCACACCATTGTGATGTGGTGTGTAAGCTGGATTCCACTGGGACAATATTCCATTATCCCTAAGATAATCCAAATACTCTTGGCTTAATTATTTACTAATACTTCTCCCAACTTGTTTCTCAACTTCATTTATAATTTCTTTGAACCTTTCAAAGGCTTCAGACTTGTATCTTGTAAGATACATATACCTATATTGAGAATGATCATCAATAAACGTAATGAAGTATACCAAACCATCTTTGACATGTATAGACATCGGACTATAGACATCAATATGTATTAGGTCTAAAAACCATTAGATGCCTTCTTCTACTTCAAAGACTCCAGATAGGCTTTACAATTTCTCTTCCAATGGCCATCCTTACCACTGTGGAAGCAAATCCCTTTAAGAAAGTCTTCTTTACTTTCTTAACACCTCTCTTAAGCCCTGTAGGCTTCTTCGTCTTTTGGCTCTTTTTCTTCGAACTAGAAGAGTCCACCAGCATCACAACTTTGTCCTTACAGATAAATGGCTAAACTACCTTGAGCATGTTAACCAGCTCAGGAATTGTGCAGAATATATTGTTCATCCGATAGTTAAGCACAAGTTATAAGTAATTATCAGTTAAACCCATCAGAATTAAGTCAATACTTGATTCACGATCGAAAAGAAAACCTAAGGAGGCCAACCGCTTGATGTAGCCATTAATCTTTAGTGCATAATACACTGGAGATGTCCCCTCAACCATCTTGGAGAGGAAGACCAATTTTGAAGTCTTGAACCTTTTGATCCTTTCTTGATCATTAAAGAGCTCCTTAAGATGATAGACTATGGTATAAGCATGCATAGCCTCGTACTGCTTTTACAGCTTCGGTGATATAGTGGCTAGCATAAGACAACTAGCCATCTCTATATCATCGAGATGCTTCCTATATTCTCTCCAATCATCATCATAAGTATCAGTAAAAGGGGGATCAGGAAGTAGTTCTTCCAAGACATAACCAAGATTCTCGGACTTGAGAACTATTCTTAAGTTTTTAAGCCAGTCAAGGAAGTTTGGTCTAGTTAACTTGTTAGCCTTCATCAATGATCTTAAACTCACACTAGTACTCATGGTGTTGACTTGGGCAATAACATCCTTTCATCAAAGAGAGAAAAATTAGAATGTACTTAAATGTATGTCTATAAGGACTTTAATAATACGCATTATGACTCCCACCATTTTTTAAGAATTCATAACCCTTAATATAAATCCGAGAGAAATCGTAAAGAAATTCTCCTAGTGGATCGATATCCAATATCCCTAAAAATGACCTTGGGTTGCCCAATAAGCCACCTTAGTTCTATCGGTAGGTACCAATTATACCAATTACATCTCTAATGCAACTATCAAATCTAGTACTATCAATTGTTGATGTGTACACACTCATTGGGCTATCAACTTTTGACACGTGTGCATCTAATCTACACTACCCAACTTTGCCTCTATCTAAATTAATGTTGGGTTTTCCCAACAAAATGATGCTTCTAGTTAAAATCGACTCATTAATTTGAAAATCCTTTTTCCATGGCTCGAACATATCCATATAAAACGAGCTTGGGTTTGCCCAACAATCCTAACTTTAAAAGGATTCTAGTTCTCGCCATATTAAAGAAAGGTGTTAGTATTGATAGTCTAAGTGAGAGGTTTGACTAAGGTCTCATCTAACATGGTATTATACATATAACTCATATATATATTCATATAGTTACTATAACTATATGACATGATATGGACTACCCAATCAAATTAGGCCTAAGCCCATAACCATCCATCATGGAAGCCCACACATTCTCCTAACCATGCATTCTTTAATGCATATATATAAACACATCATTTTGGTTACGACATTTTATGGATCCTAACATGAAATGCCCAATCCAATACTTGGATCTATGCCCAATCCAACATTCAGATTTACTATCTTCCTTTTACTAACTTGGCTAAAATTACTATTGTATGTTATTTCATTTGGAATTAATATTAATCTAGTTAACATGAATTCTTAATTTCAGAAATTAATTCATAATTAATTTACCTTAAAATAATTATTTGATATATAAAATTAAACAAGTTCATTTTTGTCATACATATCAATTTTTCTAGTCTTACTATAAAATCTATTGCTTTACTAAAATTAATTCAAAATTAACTTTTATGATTTCCTAAAATTTTCAGAACATCAAATCATGATTCCAAGAATCTCTAGGTTGTTCCATGATGATCAAAATAATTTAGGAATTACCCAAAAATTATCATGATCACCAAAACACTTATAAGACACAAAAAAGCACAAATATGACTTCTAAAAATTTTCTGTAAATCAAAATTTTAGTAAAATCATTTGGCACGCATCAAAAATCAAATTAACATATTTTATCATATAAAAATATTTTTAAGGTTCTGGAACTGAAATATAAACATACAAAAACATCAAACAAAATAGATCCTACAAATTCTGGAAAATTGTCCATATATGGAAAATTGATTGATGAAATTATTAAATTTTTTTTAATAATTATACAAAATTTAAAGGGGGATAAACACATCCCAAACATGTTCACATAATTTTTCCTACATGAAAAAAATGTGTAACCTCACCAGTTTATGTAATAGACATCACATGCCTAGCAGAAAGACAGAGTTCATGCATATTCTTGTAAATTCTAAATTAAATGTTTTAATCACATTAAAATATTTTCAATCACACTAAATCATTTATATATATATATATATATATTATGAACAGATTGTTGAAATAAAATCATGAAAAAAATCTATAATTAATTTCAAACAAAACATTACAGGAACCTAAGTTGTCAAAACCATAAAAACAGTTTTCACATGTCATGTATGCTTCATCTAATAAGGCACAAAATGAATCTGATACCACTGTAAGGTTCCGATCATGCATCTCATACATAATATATACCAAATATATGAAGTGGAAAATAAAATAAAACAAAACCTTAAAAACTAGATTTACTCATGTATATAGATATAGAAAACAAAAACATGAAATGTAATATGATCTCCTTCGTTCATTAATCTTCTCCACGTTAAGTTTTCATAAACCACAATGATCAATGTAAACCATCTCTAATGAAAGTCCACACAAAGATAGAAGGATGAAAACTCGCCAGGAGATGGCTAGAATTCTTTCTTTTTGCTAGCAAAGATAAGAAATCTTGTGAGAGTTAAAGAGCCCTCCTTGGCCTCCTATAACCCCCATCAATAATGGAGAGTTATGGGAAGTTAATGATCATGAATAGCATGCATTAATGGAAGTTACGGGAAGTTAATGACCATGAATAGCATCCATTAATAGAATTTTTGGGAAGTTAATGACCAAATTGGCAGCTAATAACACATGTTTCTAATCCATTTTATGCAACATTTTCTACCATAATCACATCGTAATACATTCCCGAAACACTCTTTAATATCTTGAATCACCATTCAAGATCGTTTTACTCATCCTTTAGATCTTCTATATGTGTGACCCATTATGCTCCCGATTATGTTGGCTACTTAAATTAACAATTAATTCAAGTAAGTCAAAAGTGGTATCTAGCAACGTGTCATGACCACCAATTGACTAGAAAGTTAGTGGTTTGGCCACGAACCCTACTATATGCAATGTTGCCATGCAATTAATCCTTTCAACTCCTACTAGAATCACTATGTTGCATCTAGTCCAAGTGATATTAGATCTTGTCCTGAGGATCTCATTAATCTATGTATCATTGAAGACTCTCTTCATGACACCTATCTACTCTGGCCAGAGACTCCCGAGTAATGACCCTAATAAGAGACCATGGGTATCATCTCTTTCTATTAGGAGTGGTGAATCCTTTATTGGCTACTCAACTACCTTTGAATACCTCAAACTGTACCTAATCACCCCCTATGAGTAACCCGTGAATGGCACTAATGAATGGAGTCAAAGCAAAGGATTAGTATCTGAGATATCCTTAAGCACCTCAAGTCAAAGGATACTTGTGTCATTACTATGATGAGACTATCATTGACATTGGAATAGAATATCCATATAATTGTCTTATAGTACATCAATCTAATGTACTTACTACCCTTGGTAAGCATCCATATTTTAACTCTAAACAACTCATATCTATAGCTTTTGAGATCTACTACTTGATACAATCAAGGAGTATATCATGTGCTATTCGATTCAAATTAACTACGGAAAGTTTAGCTACTAACATAATTACACATGATAGGAATCTCATTATCTTGATTACATCATGATTTCCTCCATGCTATGTTTTATATTAAGGACTTCATTAAATCAATTTAAGATCAACATCAAATAATAAATGTATGAACATTGAAATAATGAAAATGCCTTTATCAATCATAAAATGATATGTACAATAAGTAGTAAAGGCGATTTCCTTTAGAGCACTTCTATAACATATAAAACACCTAAAATCTATTCGTTTAAGAACTAACAAGAAAATATATACTTACAAGGTTTTGGGACTCTTACTAATTGTTAGAGCCAAAAATTAACCATTGTAATGGCTAGTTCTAGTACTTTTATTGTCTACTAGGTCATATTAGTCAATCAATGTCATTCAATGCATAATATTAATAAGTTGTTACATATTGACCAACTAATATGTTTTTTAGAGGGACATTGGTTGAGAATAAACACCCCAGTTATAAATTTTACTTACTTTGGTTAACCGATAACATATATTGATTAACCAATTCTTTAAAAATATGTGGTAGCAATTTCTTATGTTGGTAGCCATTTCAAAGTTGTAACTATATTGTTTTTTAAGATGTATAACCTTTATCCTTAAGTTTATAAATTGGAATCTCTTTCAAGTCAAAACTCCAAATAATGAATTAATTTATTATATAAATTCCTTGATATATTTGATTTTAACCAGTATGATTTATGTGGTCCTATCTCTAGGTTTTACGTAACTGTTATTATTCATGTCACCATCTATTCATATGTATGATTTCTCAACATTTATGTATGAAATCTATAATTATATCAAAATGTTAGCAAGTTTTACTTTGAACACAATAAGTAATTTTGAATAATTCACTTGATAACATAAGTCTTTCATTATATTGAAAAATCAATAAAAAAAGTTTTGAAGTTCATCCCATCTAAGTCTATTCTAATTTAGTCCATACTAAGATAAAGAAAACAATAAAAATCAAGAAAGAAAACAAGATAAAAGAAGTAATTCTTACAGATTTTATTTATCTTGAAGTTATGTAGTTTAAACTTAATGGAATCACCTTATTGGTCTCCAAAGTTGCTTCTTTCTTGTCCTAAGATGCTCTAATTTAGCTCCTTAGAACTATTCTCTCTCTCTCTCTTATCCCTATCCCTCTCTATCAATTTTAAACCAAAAAACCCTACAATTTTTGGAAAATTACTACTGACACAATATCAAAATTGTTATATATTACATTTATGTTAGTTTAGTAACTTAATAATTAATCCTAAATCATGCATATGAGGGGTTTATTTTAAGATATCAAGTTTTAAGTCTATGAAAACGGATTTGTATTTAGGTCATATTTCTTCATATGCCAAATTCTCAAAGAAACAAAGTGCATCTAAAGCCTATACGGGTGAAACATTAGTCCATGTTTGACCTATGTTATGAGAATATGGGTTTATATTTAACCCATTTTCCTAAACAATCATGCCAAAACTTCTCCAACTTGTCTTTAAATTGCTTGAATTCCTTTCTTCTTCATTAAAAGAGCTAAAACAAGTTTTGTAAATAAATTATAAGCCATATTGAATACCAAATCAAACCATCCAAATATAAGAAAAAATCTCTCAAGTTATGCTAATGACATAACCTAATCAGCACATAACAAATTTTCCACACTTAAGAATTTGCTTTTCCTCAAGAAAATTTCATCCCTTTTAACTTGTTTAGGTGGAAAATCTAAGAATGAATTTAAAAATCAATTAAATCAATCAAGACTCTCCATTATTCATTCAATTGTGAAGTTCATTAAATTGTTAGGCATTTAGCTACTTATATTAAGTTACAAATTAATTTAATTCAATTCACTAATCCTTTAAACTTTAACACAAACCGTAAAATTCAACGTAATGTGTAAAGTGAACATACATAAGGATATTTAGTTGGTCCCTAACATTATCAAAATTTTAAGCCTTATGATTTCCAACTTCAACAGCTTATTGAAATCTTGCATCAATTAATTAGGTTTAGCTACTAGTGTTTTGAGGACTGGTAACTTGAATATTAATCCCTCTTATAGCAGTTTTTCTTTCTAATTCAATTTATTTAATTTAACTTTTTGAAAAAATAATATTAATATAGGAGCACTTAGAAGCTTTTTCTAAAAACTCACATATACTTTTAAAGTAAGAGTAAAATTCTTGTCATAAATACTCCTGCTTACTTAATTTGTTGTTTGTTCCAAATGAATATTAGAATTACCCTTAAATTTCAACCATTTTTCTTGGATTGAATTTATTTATTGCTCACACTTTCCCCCACTTTTTAGTGTGATGACGGAAATACTTTAAAAGAATTCACTTCCAAATCAATTATATAATCATCAATGCTCATGAATATTTTCCAAACCAAATCAAATGATAATAACAACTAAAAATATATTAAATTATCTTGATCAATATTGTTCTTTCAAAGTTAAAAATTTCTCCCAAAATTGTTTTCTATTAAGCTAATTATAACAAAAATTTATAAGTAATTAATTTTCTCCCTATGCTTAGGTTGTACATTGTCCCTAATGTAAATGATATGAAAAAAAAATAAAAATACGCAAAAAGAGGGAAATTATGATAACTGATACTTTTTTTATAATAAAAAATGACAACCTTGTACAACACCATCAATAGTCCTTAATCTTCCTTAATCTTTAATATGTTACTAGAGTTGCTCAGATGTTGGCTCACTTTCTAGAGACATATAGGGAAATCTTATAACACATAGAGAAACATGCATCTATTTTGGATACTAGCTACCAGTATAACTAATAAAACCTTAACCAATCTCATCTTAGTTAGGATAATCTTGATCTAATAATACAAGAACGTTAAAAATAATTAAATCCATAACTTTAAAACTACCTTTTCTCTTGAAAAAACCATCAAGCGGAAACATGCTAAATGTTCTAAAAGCTACCAAATTGAAATAATACCACCTAAATTCAATTGGTTGTCTTCCAACAAGTGCTTCTTATAATTCTTTTAGTTGGACTCCTTACTCAATTCCTAATCATAGGCTCATTAGCTTCCAAATATCATATACATAATAATAGAAAAAAGTCATTCATCACCTCTTTTTCTTCTTACATGATACAAATCTCTAACTAACCCTCTATGATTATTACGTACATAAAATGAGAAACTTTAATAACAATCAAATCTACATAAAAATCACTATCATCTTTATTAATAAGATGTTTCATAGATATAGATATCTTTAAAACTACTTCCTCATCTTATACCCTTGGGAATAATTTCCTATCATACACAACTATAATGAATTTAGCATAAGTGAAAACTTTAAATTAAGAGAAAATGAATATAAATATCTTAAGCTTAGACCCAATCACATGCATAAATATATCAAGAACTAATGTGATAAATAACAAGTCACAGAGTTAAGAATTAAATCGTATAGAATTGAAAGAGAAAGCTCTTGCTTTATTTGAATAGAAGTTGATAAATTCTGATGAATACAGTCCTAATGCATATGTTATATAGGTAACTCCAAATGGTAAAAAGCTTCGTCTCAAATATGGAAATTATCATTTAAACTCTTCTAAAATATGAAAAATTCAACTTATTGCTTTCGTAATATGAATAAAATTGAATCTTGCTATATCCTCTAAGAGCAATTAAGGAAACTACTTGAAAACAAAGTAAACATAATATTTATTTTGAGGTATGATGTAAATAAACCAAGTTAATCTTTGATTATTATGTCTATGCTGTTGACATTATGATACTTTGTCATTAATTACTTTAAACTTGTGCAACTTACTTCATTTATTTAAGCTCGTTCATTTCTAAATGATAATGTTGGACACGAAATGTCCTTGGACTTTAAATAAGCCTAAAATGCTTAATTCTCCTACATCAATCTCCTATTCTTTAAAAGAATTTGCGTTCAAATTTTCATCTTTAAGGTAAGAAGAAAGATCAATAATGTTAAATGTTATTATAATTCCACCATATTGCTCTTGAAGCTTAAGTTTGTTTTCACTCTCTCAATACTTTTTATGCACCATGAAATGTCCATCAGTCATTGTCATCAACTTATTCTTTCTTTTCGAAAGAAACTACTCTTTGCACAAATGCAATAACAATAATAATACCTTGTGAGAATCCTGCTGGAATGTAAGGTCTGGGAGTTCCAATAGTATGCAGCCTCACCCCTACATGGTAGAGTGACTATTTTTGATAGACCCACATATAGTGCAACTTAACAATAATACAAAATTTCAATAGATATGTATAACTAAACATATAAAATTATGTAATATAATACATATAGAACATGGTAAAGATTAACAGTAAAAGATAAAAAATGTAAATAAATACACAAATTAAGACAAAAAGAGACAAGTACCAGAATCTCATTGCATAAGTGCAATAATACCAAGTCACCTGGTTTAAACTTAGGTTATTTGTGATGTTTTTTTACTTTCTCTTTGAATTTTGCATTAGTTTAAAAGCCTAAATTATTAACCTATATCAAAATTTAGTAAGCCTTTCTTTGATATGGTATTCAAATCAACTAAAAATTTTGGAGTAACACCATAATCAACTTAAACGAAGAATGATCAGTTGAAGAAGTCGGCAGTCTATTATATGGAAATTTAGTATATGATAACTTTATATCCTAATCTTTCATTCTTTACCTTAGCAATCCGTAAAATAATGAACCCAATGTGCAATTAGTGACTTTAATAAGCCTATGTATTTGAGATTGAGTGATGTACTAAAAAGTAACTTAATACCTAAGAGATGCCATTTTGTCTTCCAAAAGTAGCTCAATAACTTCACATCTTGATCTGAAACAATGCTCTTAGAACACCATGTAAATGAAAAATCTCTTTAAATTACAAATCTGTGATATGAGATACATAATTATTCTTATGAAAAAGAATAAATTGCACTATCTTTAAAAATTAATTAATAAAAATTGTAAAATCTTTTTCCTTTTAAGTACAAGGTAATCTAAGAATAAAATATTTACCATCTTCATCCCAAGGTTGAACTAGAACTAACAATGGTACATACAATCCTTTATGAAAATAACTCTTTGCCTTTTGACATGTTGTACATATACTCACGATTCTTTGTATATCTTTCATGATCTTCGGTCAAAGAATTGATAATAAAGTACTTAATAAGAAGTATTAATAACTCCAAAATTTCTAGTAATGCCACCGCTATAGAACTCATGCCTATGAAGGTCTCAATTTGAACTCTTATGAATGTACAGTATTTTCCCTTGAAAAAGGAACCATCTTGTAGAAAATAATGATCATGCACCCCTTTTTAAAGTCTTCAATCAATACAAAATGTCTTTATCCTTATTGTAAAGATCCTTAAGTTATTTAAAACCTAAAAGTTCCATATTAAGTACTATCAAGGCCAAATAACATTGTAAAAATGCATTAGCAATAACACTCTACTTTCCATCCCAATGTTTATATGATGAAGTGAAATTTTGTATAAAGCCCATCCATTTTTCCTGCCTTTGATTTAATTTACATTAACCATATAGATATTTTAATTCTTTATGATCTGAATGCAACATATATGACTTTGGGTGTACGTATTAACTCTGGTGATCTCAACCTTGAATAATAGCATAAAAGACTTTGTCATTTGTCTAGCAATTCAATCTTCAACCTTTTAAATGCTAACTAAAGAAAGTAATATGACTCTTTTCGTAAATGAGAACTACTCCAATTCTAACTCAACTCACGTTACACTCAACTTTGAATAGTTTGTCAAAATTTAGAACTGCAAGTTCTGATGTATTACATTGCTTACTTTTTTTTATAAATCAATAAATATGATAAATCAAAAGGAAAGGTATTATGTACAAACAAGAGATTGCCCAAGGAAGCAAGTCTCCTTTCCCAAACCAAATTGACCAAACAAAACCAAAGAAAATAAGAAAAAGCCTCTATAATGTCAACTACCTAAAGGAATAATACTAGGAAACTAAATCTACACAACAAAGCAAAAAAAACTACAATCAAGTCCTAAACAATCCTTCCACCTAAGGAAATCTTTGGAAAATCTAGAATGGGAAGACATTAACAAAACCTAAAAAATCACACACACTAACAAACAAAACCAGTAAAGCAGTTCAACAGCCAAAACTAGAAAATATCACAATAAAGACTTCACATATTGATCATACATAGCTTACTTTAATCTCTTCAAATACACTTTGAGTTGAATTCTTCCAAATTAAATCCCATCTCTCTATTAGCTTAGTAATAGATGCATTAATATTAATGAAATTCTTGATGAATCTATACTAAAATGAAGCTAATATATGAAAACTTCAAATATGTCCAACTAATTTTGGTACTAGATATGTGGAAATTACATGAATTTTTTAAACATATACATAAATTCCCTCATTTTAGCAATATAAGCCAATAATATCATGTTATCCATTATGAACAAACACCTCTTTAACTTGCTAAAAAATTTTGTTCATAAAGTTTAACGAAAAATTGTTTCAAGTGTTGAATATGTTCTTCTTTATTCCTGCTATATATAAGGATGTAATCAAAATAAACAACAATGAACTTTCAAAGAAGCAATCTTAACATGCATTCACTAATTGTATGAAAGAACTAGGTAATCAAAAAGATCAAACAACATCAGGAGACATTAATATAACCTATGCCTTTTTTTAATGAGTAATCATCTAAAATTCTAGTTTTATGATGCCCACTTAAAGATCAATTTTCAAAAATACCTTGGAACAATGTAATTCATCAAGCATATCTTCTAATCTTGGTGTAGGAAATCGATGGTTGATAGTTATATTAATGATAACATCACTATTGATTCACATATGCCATGTACACCTTTCTTTAACACCACTAATATAGGAAAATCATACAGACTCAAGCTTTTCAGAACATATCTCCTCTTGATCAACTTTTTTAATTATTAAAGCTCCTTCGAATATTGGGTATTATAATAATAAGCTTATCTATTCAACAATTAATCTTTAGGAATTAGGAATTAAATTAATTTGATGCTCAATACGAATAAAAAATAGTAATCTAGGGGATAACTCATCAGGAAATACATCTTGAACACTTTAATTATGTTTCTTTCATAATAGGCATAGACTTTTTGTTCTATGTTCAATTCTCCCTCTAATGCTTTAGCAATAAGGAACAAATTTCAAGTCCTTATAAATATCATTTTGAAGTACGAATCATATGTGGTGACAATGATTTCAAATTAATATTTTTAACCCAAATAAATAAATGTTCTTTTTGCCACCATGTTTCACATTTCTATCAAACTCTCATTGTTGTCTTAATAAAACATGACAAGAATCCATTGGACGAATGTCACTCCATAATTCTTCATGATAATTACCAATTAAGAAACTCATAAGAGCTTGTTTTATGAATTTTAAGCCTTTTTCTTTATTAAGTCATTGTAAAAAATATGGTCTTGAATGATCTCATAAAGGAAATTTAAGCTTCTTAATGAGTAGAGAAGATGAAAAATTAATACAACAACTACTATCTATGATCAAATTGTTCAACTGCATATGCAAAGCTCATCAAAGAACTAAGAGATTCCATCCCTTTTAGGTGTCACATCTTCCTCATCTTTGAAATAAGAATGTGGCTCCATCTAATCATTCTCTTAGATTGTAAAAACTTTCTTATTTGTACATTTATATGCAAAGTGCCTATAATCACAACACTTATGACATTGCTTGTTTCTTTTGTCGCTAGGTTTCAAACCCATGATCCTTTTCCTATGTTTTGCAATGTTTCCTTAAGTCGAGCAAGTTTTACCTAGTATAAAACCCCCAATATTTCGCAAGTGCATAGGTCACAAACATAGTCTATAAGGTGTTGATCCCACTAGAAATTAGTAAACTAATCAAGTCTTAACTTGTCTAAGGATTAAAGGTAGAATTAAAATGAAAATAAAAATGAGCAGAAAATTAAGCAATTGAATATGGATGTATTGAAAATTGAAATTCTAAATGAATGCAAGAAAATCAAAGTTGAGCACAAACAATTAACAATTAAAAATTCACACAAGGAAGATTAACCAATTATGAGAGAGGAGGGATTTATGCTATCATCTAATGCTAACTTGATTACTTTTGAGTTAATTTAATATCGATCCTAGAATTTCAAAGAATGGATTATTCTCTATCAAGTTTTAATCTTTAACCCTAAATCATAAACCCTAATTGAATTGAATTAACGAATTTGCAATCTCTCAATTAGCAAACAACCTACACATCTAGTTAGATCTTAAGCATTCTAATAGACAATCAGGTCTTTACATGAGATTTTTCTTTGTATAAATTACCGATTTGATTTTTTGTTAGATCTATTAGATTGTTTAACTCTCATTACCTAACCTAATCATTTTGCTATCGGTTCACTCTCTCAATTTATTACTGAAGCATACAAATACAACAAATAATCACAATACCCATTACATTAACTTCAAAAGCAATCAAATTAACATTGAATCAAGATCAAATCCCTAAAAGCATTTAGAACATCCTTAAACCTAAATTCATCATCATCATTTCCATATTATACATCAAATGAAATAAATAACAAGATGAAATGAAGAAGTTCATTTCAAGTGGTGGTAGCAGCAGTGACTTATCCTTCCTCTTTCCTCTTCTCTCCTCTTCCTGAGCTTCTTTCCAAACGTAGCTGTTGATTGCAAAACACACTACTAGTCTTACACTCGAAACTACAAGTATACGAGTCGTACTTATAGTTGAAAATGAATATTAATATCATGAGGATTGTTCTTAGGCACCACTTAATTCAAGTTGTTCTTTGTTTAAGAGATAGTTTCAATTGAATGTAAAAAGATATGTAAAATAAAGACAAACTAAAAGTAACAGGGAATAATGCAGCCCAAACCAAAATCATTAAATAAGACTTGGATAGGATCAAGATTAAACATTAGAATTTGTCATTATCCCTATTTTCTCCCCTTTGATTAATTGATTCAATTTATGCTTGGCCTAAGGTTTCCTAAAGTTCTAGCTACCCTCTCTCAAGGTGTAACTAAATGTCACTAGTTAAAAAAATTAGAATTAACTTTGGGATCTCTGGATGTGCAAGTCCTTTCCTAAACATTCAACTAGATATGAAGCTATCCTATAAGCAGTGCATTGATCTATTGAAATCTCTTCCTAATAAATCAATAACTTGTTATTTATAGATCTATTAATTGTCAACTCTCATTATACAATTAACACAAATTACCAAGCTAACTCTCTCAATTTATTGAAAAGTTTAAGCATAATAAATAACACAAACATATATATCATTAAATTAATAACTAAAGGTTCACAAATAATTCAACAACAATCCCTAAAAATTATTTTAGCGCATCATAATTGTAACATCCTATTACCCATGATAAAGGTTAAATAGTGAACATGAGAAATTACTAAGAAATTAGAACATACAATTCATGCTTAAGCTAAACATGACATGCACATTTTTGCATGTTAAAAAGATTGTACATGCATTCATTAAGATTTTTCGGGTATAATTACGTTAGTAATGCGATTAAAATATGAATTGTGGATTATTTGTGGTAAATATTTATTTGGAGAATATTATGATTATTTCATAATTTTTGGTGAATTTTAGGAAAAATATTGAAATTTGGACCAATCCTAATGTGACATGTGGACTGATTTCATATTGACAAATGGCTTATATGTGTCGTGACATGTGGCAGCTTATAGATGTAGTAAATGGCTCACATGCATCATGACATATGGAGAGGTATTAGGCTTATACGTGGTCTTATTATGATAAAAAGAAATTACTGTAGTTTTCTTATATGTTCTTCACCGTAAGAATAGCTATTTATTCTGCACATTTGATTCACTCTCATCGCTGGAACTATTGCTAAATCAAGTAAGTAACTTTGATGATGTTTTACGGTATAAATATATACATGCATGAGTGGGTTTGAGAAGTGTAGTTTTGGTGATGAATGAGTTAGATGATGGATTTGTGAAAAAGGAATTGTTTAAAAACTGTATGAAATAGATTCTAGTTTGGATATGTGAAGGTTGATCAGTAATAAAATAAAATGCACTTAGACCCTGACCACAAGCATACAGGTTATTATAGTACGGTTATCATTCCTATGAGGATTTATGTTAAGCACCACTATTGATTCTTTCTAGTAATAATAAGAATATTTAAAATTTAAAAGTGATATAAAAATAAATCAATTACAATTAAACTTTCAGGACAAAACCATCTCTTTAAGAAGAGAAATTGCTTTCACTAAATCACAAGATTAAAGATCTCAAAAGTTGTTACCAACTCCTGCTAAGGTAAACCTGAATCCTAATATTCTGCCACTCCAAGTTTCTTAAGAAGTAATTCTTCTCTCTCAAGTTTGAATTACCTTCTATGTTTTATCAACATGCAAATTTCTCATCTAAGATATATATAAAATAGAGATGAAATGCATAACTTTTGAGGAATATAACTTAGAAACTAATCTCTTAGCATGTAAATTGTATTTGTATGATTTTAAAGAACTCAACCTCGTTATGATCATCTAAAAACTATTCATAAGAACAACAAACCATACATAGCAGAAGTTTAGAAAACAAGATTCACCCTAGAGGGTGAAATAATCTTTGAAATAAAGAAACTAGAACACACACATCATAAGCAAACCAAAAAATAAAATAAAAAGATATAAACGCAAAGCTCCCACTTCCTCTTTGTATCTTGCTTCTTCTTACCTTTTTTCCTTTGCTCCCCTCTCTTCGTATCTCTTATGTATTTGTTAGCCCCCCTTTTATATTAACTTGATGAGTTTTCTCATGACTATCCACTTCTAATGAATTGTAAAAGCTCCTCTCCATGTTCTTGCATGTTGAAGACTTCTTCTAACCGTTCACAATTTATTTAAAAATGTGATGAAACGTCAGAATTACCCCTGAAGTTGCGCATTATGATTACACTATGACATTTGCGATCGCAGCCCGTATGCGAATAGCCTATCTCTTGGTCAAAAGTCTCGAGTGCGATCGCACCTTATTGACTCATGATTGCACCCAAAGCTACCTCTAGAAGAACCATTGATTCTACGATAACACCTAATTGACTCGCAATCGCACCTCGGTTGTGCTCGCACCATTCTTCCTTACGGCCGCACCAGATATGTTTTTCCTTGTTTCTCTCACCAACTTTTATCATCTTCCTCTCCTGCTTCTTCACACTTAACAAAACATCAAAATTGCCCAAAAACAAAACGAAACTACTAAACCAAGAATGAAAAGTACCAAAAACATAACTAAAAACATTAACACTTAACAAGTAAATAAACTCACATCAATACTCACCACCATACAAAAGCAATGACTTAAATAGCTTGATACCAAAGAATCTTTTACCAACTTAATATGGTTGTTAACCTCCTACAACCCCTTAATTACCAAAAATGTAAAAAAACTTCCTCAAATCAAATTGTGAATAGTACGTATACAAGAGCAGTAAATAGCAACAATAACTTCATTATTACACTAAATTCTCCCTTTAAACATATTTGTATTGTTAACAACTTGTTGTTAAAACTGTGCGATGAAGATGAAGAGACTTTATTTCCAACACAACTTAACAAACCTTGCTTGAGATGAAAAGTTTTTCAATTAAATGCAAATGAGGAGCATACTCACGTACACAAATCTTACTTCATTTTCATCATCAAGTGGCAACTAGCACTCCTCATATGTCCAAGGCCACCCTCAGCATAGCAAAGCAAAAAATTTGGAGGTTTTTTTTCATTCATGCAAATTTTTCTTGTCCTCTAGTTAAAACTTCAAGTAAATAACAATAGTAACAATTATTAAGCAAAGAACTTAATACAAATAATTCTGCTAAAAGTACCAAAAATGTTCCCATATGTGCACTATCCTCAAATGATCATTGGTTGCTTTTCTACATTTTAACGGCTAAAAAGTCATGTATGAAGTTAAAAATTTATTAAGCTAAGTTCAAGAATTATGGAATGTTACTACTTTAGTCATCAACACAACAAGCTAAAAAAATAAAATAAAACAAGAAACATCACAAACACACCACCAATGGATAAGTATATAAAAAGAACATTTAGTAGATGTTTTAGGGAATAGGAGAACTTGGTGGTGAAGGTGTTGGTGATGGTACCTTCACATTAGCCGTAGCAAAGAATTTCTTCAATTTCTTTGCTTGGTACTACTGCTGTTTTTGAATATCCACTATTGTTTTTTCAATTGCAGTTAACCTATTGCTATTTGCTGCGGTAGCATCTTCCTAACATTTGAGCACTTCAAAAACCATAGCAGCATCAACAATAGGAACTATAGATTGTGTTTTTTGTTGTTGTAATTCGTTGCTTTCTTCTTCTTCTTCGCTAGAGGATGACTCCCTTGCTTCTTAATGTTTGACGGCTACTCTCTCATGATAGAGCCACAAACTACTTTCCATGAAGCTCATTAGGCCACAAACATGTAAGTACCTTTGATTGAAAACTTCTATCGGAATGCATTTCATCATTGTGAGGTCAATATATATCCCAAACCTAATTTGGTGTTTAAAGGTTATGCCATTTGTGAAAACCGCTTCAGAAAGTGGAAGGAGGTAAAATAAGGTTTGTTGTTAGAAGCACATCATAAAGCATATAGCTCCTGACTTCATACCTTATTACTCTCCACCCGATTAAAAATTGATATTGCCATGAATTTGTGAAGAAGAATCAACGAGGCATCCCGAATAAGCAAATTTAGGGCGTTATGAACTGAATATGCTGATGAACCCTCCGTAATTGTTCTTCAGAAATCCCCCGAGGAAAATTCATCAGTTGGTTTGATCGAACCCAATTGTGGTAGCCCAAATAAATTTTCTAACATTGAAGAATCCATCTCCCACTCTTGTCTATACTATGTAAACTTCAATTTTATGAACTTATTCCCTTCCACCACTAATATGTCGTAACATTCATGCACCATCTCTTCATGACTCTCCTATTCTCCCATAATCAAATGCAACCACCCCAATTGTAGTGCCCCACCCTCTAAGGACACACACCTGACGTCCTGAGTGTTATCCAAGTACAAATCCTACAAGAGTGGCATGCTAAAACAGTTAGTAAATCAAACTCATTACTTTCAGTTTAAAACAACCTTTAAAATGCGAAAAACAATAATCAATTTTGGATTAATTAATTATAAACAATTTCAGTCACAAGAATTACAATCATTGTTTAACTCATCAGAGTTTCAGTAGACACTTGAACCTATTATAGAAACAAAACGTATATAGTCATAATAACTTTACATTTCAAAATCATTTTCATACACATTGTACATAGTTATAACTACACTTTGATACAACATAATGAAGTGCATATGCAGACGCGAACTGATCCTGACCTAGAACTCTTACTCAGATATAGTGGTTAACTCCAATTTGCCTAATTGGAGATCTTTATTAAACTTGGAAAGCCACATTTCAATTTTTTATGAGTTTTGCAAACTCAGTTGAGCAACCATCCTCAATGGTTCACTCATGTAACAAATACTATAACACCCCATGTTAGGGGTTAGAAAATTGAGGAATTACAGTTCATTATATGTTTTGCATGATTAAGTATTCACTGATATGTGCTTGTGAATTTTTGTACTTATACAAAATAATTGTACATACATGTATTGACAAGTTTTTTTAGTAAAATGGATTTATAAATGAGATTAAAAATGTGAATTATGGATTATTTGCGGTAAAAATTTATTTGGAGCATATCATGATTATTTCAAAATTTTTGGGAATTTTAAGAATTTCAAGTATTTTAATCTAGGAAAAATGCATGAATATGTGACAAATGGGAGTGTGACAAATGGCCTGACATGTAGGAGACATGTGGTAGCTTGCATGAAGGGAGAATGGGAGGCATGTTGTTGGATCAAAAAAAGAAAGGATACCATATTTGGAGAAACGGTAGATTTCAAAACTTTTTAGAAATCTAAATTACAGAGGAAGCAATATGTCCAAATCATCATGCTAATCTATACATCATATGGTATAAGGATAATAATAAACATAAACAAGATAGAGATTATATTATCGACTCCTTTTCTATAGCTTTAACTCCTTGCTATGCTATCCTATCCTCGGCAATATATCCTCTCCTAAGTGATGTATCTTCTTCTTATTCTTATTGTTTCTTATTCTCGATATTGCATCCTCTACCAATCCGATCTACCACTTTTTCTTCTTAGACAACATGATTAACAAGATCCTTTGGTAGGAAAGGAGCAGAAAACTTTGGACGAGAATTTTCTTAGAAGAAAGAAGACCTAGAATGAAACACTCTCATATAATTTTCAAAATTTTCATACAAGATAAGAGAGAGAGTGATAAAAATGTAAGAACCCCTTCTTACTCCCTCACACTTTCGATTAACAACAAAGGAAAGAAGAGTTTCCTAACCAATGCACCATTTCTTCATTTAATCAATCATAAAGAAGACATTAAATGAGACTCTGCTCATGTGTCTTTAAGATGACTATATAAAAAGTCTATTAACCTAAATGAGACCTATCAATTTCATTTTTGATGATGAAAGAAGGGAGATGGTCCATCCAACGTACATCTTTCTTCTTTAATCTAATGAATGCTAATAGGTTACATGTTATCATTAAAAGTAGATCATCTTTATTTAGTAATTTAATGTTAAATGTGCAGCTGCACATTCAACCCTAATGCAAAAAGAAATTGCACTTTACTTTCTTAAAAATTTTGTTTTAATTTAATTAATCCAATTAATCAATTAAACCAAAGTCTAGACCATTTCTAAATGTACATTTGGGCTTCTAATTAACCATTACTTAATGCAAGCCCAACATTCAATTATGGGCTTCTAAAACCTCCATTTATATTTCTTAATTTGCTTGATAATCTTCCTTGACGTCAAGTGGAGAATCTTATTGGACTTAGATAGTTGAAGCTCCAATAAACCTAGAATTAATTTAATCTCATTTGAATTAATTCTAGCTTATTAACTAAATGTCATTCTACTAAAGACAATTAGTTAAACTTTTGAATTATTAAATATTATGAGAACACATATTTCATATCCAACTGTAAACCCTATTTTGAACCTTATTATAACCATCTGCACAACAAAGGGTAAAACTACCATTTTGCCCTTATGTTGGTTCCTTCTAGATCTCTCGTTTTACTTTATATGGTGATTCACACACAAGATCTCATCTTGATGTTAAGACTTGATGGGTAGCTAGTCCATCAAACTACTAGTGCCAGTTTAATCACCAAATCTCCTTAAAACATCTAAAAGTGATGATATCACTATAAACTCTTTATTTGAGTGAATGT
>JANSVA010294771.1:0-25024 GCA_025504915.1 Erythroxylum reticulatum
CTAATCAAGAATGTTCAACTACAAATTACAAATCCTAAACCTAGGAGTTCATAAATCATAGCTGAACATGGATTAAGTTACTCCCTTTTTAAGCCTATTGAATTCAAGCCATTGCTACATCTTCAAGAGGGGAGAGGTGCCTAGGCACACATAGCTCCAAGAGACTTCATAACTGAGAATCCACTGTAGATACCCATGGTAGCAACCGATGGTGGAAAGTGGAAGAAAGTGGTATAGATGAGAGAAGACGATGGTGTGTTCGTGTAGATGGAGTTATGTGAGATGGATGGAATAATAGTATCCAGTAGATCGACTCTATCCCTTTTAGCCTAAAATAGGTCTTTTTCATAAAATGGGTTGATAGATCAGGTTACACAGTCGGTTAATTTGCTGAAAATGGTTTGGGTCTGCGTCAATTCGAAGGTTTCGTCGTGGCTAGAGGATCAGTTCGCTGCGGTGAACTTTTCTTGAAAGATTTATTCAATCAACTTTAGCTTCCGTCGCGACGTAAACATTAACTTTGCCGCAGTGAACTTTTCCCGAAAGGTGTTTCAGTAGATCTTCAGATTTTGTCGCAGTGAAATATCAACATTGCCGCGGCGAAATTGTTTGTTGTCCTCATTGACTTGTTAACTTGTCATCTTGGTCTTCTTGGCCTTCTTGGCTCTACTTCTTGAATCTCTACAATGAAAAATAGTAGTTTGCAGTGTCAATTGTTCTAAAAATAATTTAGTAGAATTACTAATTATTTGTGACAATTTTACCCTGAAACTACATAAATTGAAGATAAGCATTTAAGAGTTAAATTAAGCACAAAATCTAAAAATAAGAGCCAATAAGTATAATAAAAACCATGAAATTGTCACCAATTGATATAGGAAACTTAGGTTCAATCACACATCAAACACCAGATTACATGTATTTTAAGTCTCACATTTTTACTTTTCCAAAGGTTTGATCAAATCATTTGGGAAAATTGTAAGGAAACTCCTATAAATTGGTCATAATAACAAAAGATTTAAAGTCAAAGTTTGAAAGAAACAAGTTTGTGAAGAGGAGAAAAAGGGACTAGAAATTAGTTTAGCAAAGCTATGTAACAAAACATCCATGGGGAAAAGGATATGGAGAATCTTAACTCACAAAAAAGTCTTGAGGGTGTATTGGATCTATTAATACTATTTAAAAGGTAATGGTTTATAAGAACTTCAAGAGAGACTAGGGAGATCCTTTTCCTTCATCCAATTATTAAAAGAAAGAAGCTCAATTTCTACTTTTATTAAATGTATCATATAAGTGGTAAGTTGACTTCATTTCCATTTTTATAAATGGACCAATGTTAGAGTTATCCATAACTCACAATTGACAAGTGAAGTGGACAAGTTTCTTACTGAGGCTAAAGTATGCATATGGGTTGGGGTTAATCAATGGAGGGATGTTCCACATGAGTTAGAATACATCATCCCTGACTATTGTAATCATTAAATCAAGATAAATTCATTTATAAGAAAGGATTTAAGGAAATTCCTCATTTAGATCTTATTTATCTAGTAATGGTTTATATTTATCTATTCCTTGACTAATTATCCCTTATTATTATTTTAGTTTTGTTAATTTTCCTTTTCCAGTTTATAAAAAGAAAGATAAGAAAATCAATATAAATCCAATGGATTTAAAATCAATTCTTTGGTTAATCAATTGCAAAATGCTTTTTCTGTAAACGTCTCTTAATTCATCACACTTACACTTTAGTGTTTGAGTAGATATTATTACTTTCTCTCAAACTATAATAATATTTGATCAAATCATTGAATTATTTCTTTCCCTTAAAATTTCTTCAATTTATATTTTTACACGTGTCTTTTGATCTTGAAGGCGATCTTCTATAATTTCGCATATAAGGCGTTGTTTCTTGATTTCGTCTAGTCAGTCCTTGTAGAGTTGACACTCAACCCACTTAAGCTATATTATAGAAACAATAAGTGCACTTGTATTATTGATTTCTTTTAGTATTATTTATTGTTTGGTTTATATTTATATTACATTAATGATACCAATAGTTTTAGATAGTTCCATTAATATAATAAATACCAGTGAATATTGGTAAATTTTAGAGTAAAAATAAAAAGCATAAATTACAGAGTTTATTCAATCTTTAGACTTCATTTGACTTAAATATTAAATCCTTAAAACTATGGCCCTTTATCACCACTTTCTTCTTTGGTCTTCTCATTATTCTTTTTCATTTTTTAAAGCTATCACCAACATTGACCATTATTAAAGCTTAGTAACTTATCCTCATCATCCTCTATTGTTTTTGATAGGAAATTAACGTGGGATTTGATCTCACACGTAGTAGAATAAACATTTTTTTGGTATGATTTCTTAAAAGTTAAGATCACTTAAATTACATAACATGATTAACATTAATATATTAAAGCATGAATCTTAATTCATTTCCTATTTTTAAGCTTGATATTTTTCTTGTTATTTCCTTTAATATGTATTCAAAATTGACTCATCTCATCTACCATAATTATATAAGTGTTTGCCCTCTGATAGGTAAAGAATGTTAGGCAAGAAATGCTAGTTATATGCTTGTTGATTTCAACATTATAATGATTGTGTAATTGATCTTTAGATTTGAGATTGCTAACGTATCTCATATGAAAATTATTATGTTTTGATGTTATTTATGTCCTATTCTAATTAGAGCTACTTATGAGGTAGTACTTAGATATAATATGAACCATTTGGACATAAGTGAGTAAGTCAATAAAGGATTTAACACTATAAAGTAATCAGAGATAATATTCTATTGTTCTTAATTAGTAGTGATTTAAAAATTTCTCTAGCCATAGTGAATTAAATTTGAAAAGATGCTTTCAAATTTAAACTATTAATCAGTTATTAATTAGCGAGAAGGATATGTTTGTATTTAAAAAATTAGACATTAATTCTATACTTTACCAATTGGAAGATTGGATGAAGAAAGAATTAAATTGTATAATTAGAAATTAATTCTATACTTTACCAATTGGAAGATTGGATGACGAAAGAATTAAATTGTATATTATAATCAATCATGTGTAGATTGACTCAAACAAATTTGATATTCCTAATATTTTTGTGGTTATGACATATTGGTAGATGTTATTCTAGATCTATAATTATAAATTATTTGATTAGAGAATTAAAGATAAATTAAAAGATTTTTAATTTATCTAATTTTAATTATAGTTTATAATCATTGCTAATATATTAAAAACCTAATGGGTCACACATAAAGAACATTTTGAAAGAGAAAAACATTATTTAAATTAAATGACACTTAATTATGATATTTGAGAAATTTCAGGAATCAAATATGTGATATTTAAAGTAATTAATATTAAATTAAAATCAAAATTAAAATTAAAGTTCAAATATAATTAAGAAGTTTAATTTTAATAAGAAAGAAATACTAGTGCCTTTCTTTTATATAAAAAGCAACAAAAGAGCTAGTGTCCTATTTGTTCCTTTTAAATAGTTTGAGTTCTTTCTTTATTCTGCGTGAATATTGTTAGAGGCTAGATATGTGGACAACTTGAGGAGAAATTTTGACAAGAATTCAAATTAAGAACGATTCAATCTCTTATTTATGATTCATGATTTCCATGTTATTTAATTAATAAGATTTGATAAGAAAATCCTAAAAATTATTTTTTAATACATTTGTGATTCAACCATATTTTAGTTTCCCAATAAAGGCTAGTTGTATTCTCTAAGAAAAGTGATTGGCCTAAGCACCAAATAGTTTCAATTAAATAACCATTTTGATATATGTAAGATAGTAGCTAAAATTGATACTATCAAATTTATCTTTCAATATAGTTCAATCTATAAATAAAGTTGTAACACGATATGGGTCTTTACTCAAATACAGATCCATGGTTGGGATTTTTAGGGATTAGACATATAAGTTCTTATTAATCTCCCTTAATATCTGTTCCTTGTCAAAGAATTTTAGAGTTTCATTTATTATCACTCTTTTAACCAAAGGCCATGCTTTTTAAAAGAAGTAACCATTGAACCCATATGGACCTAGGGCTTTAAATGCATTTATCTCAAAGACATCCTTCTCTATATGTTAAGCAGTGAAAGGACTAAAAACAAAATCTAGCTCTTCCTTCTGAAATTGATTTCTAATGAATGAGTTTAGTATATGAGTAAGGGAGCAACTTCTTAATGATACACCAAGATAATTTTTAAAGAAATTATAGACTTCTTTCTTTAGGTCATCCTACAGGGGGTCATTACTTCACAATTTGACATAATTATAGAGTTGATATTGTTGATAATTTCCTTTCCTTGAGAAAATTGTGAAAAAAAAACATTTTATTTTTCTCTCCATCTTTTATCCAGTCGATCCAAACTCTTTATTTTATAAGGAATAGTATATCTCAACTACCCTTGTGTAATCTTCAACTAGTTTCTTCTCCCTTAATAATAGTTTAGATCACTAGGTTATTGATAGAGACTTTCTTGAAAAAATAGCATATGATTTCCTGCATCAATAATATTTTCATTTGTACTCAAATTCCTCCTAACACTTAATTTGCCCAGCTCAAGTTTGATCATCTGTAGCTTTTTAACACATATGAAAGCCTTGTGACCCTTTATTTTTGCTAACATGCATTTTAAGATATCCTTATTGAACCAAGTATCATCCACTAAAAAAATATTGACATGAATGGCCCATTCCTCATATTCTTAGTAAAGACGTTTTAGATTATAATAGGTATAGTCTTAAAACCTTGAGCTATTAGCAATAGATTTGCTTTCTAGGAATTCCTAGATAATCATCATTTGCTAAAGCTCTATCTAGTGTCCATATTTTCCATTTACTATTCTACTTTATTGCTCCAAGAGAGGAATCGTCCTTCAAACTTTAAGTTAGTGATTACAATCTTCTCCGCGTACTCTCTAAATTTATTAAAATAATTGCTAAAGCATACATGCCTATCTACTTTTAACTATGTATATTGCTAGTAAAGTACCACAATATTATCCAAAGGCGTTGAGTTGTATAATTTATTCTACTTATCCCATCCCATAAGCTTTTCCTCTGATAAGAGAAATTGGACCCATAAACATAGGTGATTAAAACCTTATACCCTTATTAACGGAAACTTGTAAAAACATTTACCGTTTGGTCACTAGATTCTATGATGCTTAGCCCTCCTCTTTTAGGGTTAAAAGCTATTATGACACACCCATAACAATGGTGTTGATAGCTTAATAGGCTCTAATAACTACCTAAAATCTTTATGTTTGGAACAATGCTCCTGATTGATTTTTGTCTTTAGTAACAAAATCTCTTAGATAAAGTTTCATTTTGAGGTAATTGATTCCTTAATGTTTTATCCTACTACTTTCATTATTACAGGGTTTAAGATTGATCCCCTTATCCCCTTTTTTTTCTTTTAGACTTCCTTATAGATATCTCCCTTGAATCCCTTTAAGATTGGTTCCATAGTTTCTTTATAAGTCATATTTTCTTAGTGTTTATTAGACTTGGTTGTTGTAAAGGCTTAACTTGATCAGCCTCATTTTGTCTCCCTTTTTGGACATGGTTATTAGAACCACTTCCTTCACCAACCTCAGCTACCGTCTCATAAGAAAATTTTTTCCTTAGCTTTTCCTTTAGGATTCACCATTCCTTTATCTTCATCTAAGGTTGCTCCTTTTGTAAGGATTAAAAGTTAAGAACTTTCCTTATCTAATTCCTCCTATTAAAAATCAATTCTCAATAGCTCTATAAAATTTCCTCCCACAAACTTTCTACTAGTGGGTTTGCACTGCTTTGTTTTTTTTAAGTAATGGTTTATATTAGGAGGATACCATAATAGAGTCTTTAAACATTTTATCTCCATCCCCCATCCTTATCAAAAGTATACTATCAGGTAGATCTTTTCTCTAGCTCAATACCTATATATAGACTTATAAAATCAATGTTTTTTCTCGTTAATATTGTCTCACCAACGCATATTGACCCTATATAACTTGTCAACAAACTTAGTCTTTTATTTGTCTAATATTCTAAAGGAACATTAAGAAATTCATATATATTAGAACAATCTCATACTTGATTTCGTCAAGATTGATTATAGGTTTACATGTGTATAAGAAGATAGGAAAGCTGAGAATGTGAGAAGGTACACCTTTTATTATGCTCTTAGCCATTATCTCTGAAGAAAAGTTGAAAAATAAATGGTTCTCTTTAAAAAGTATGAACTCTACTATCCTTTTCCCTTTCCACTATTTTTTAGCCTAATCATTGATAACTAGGAATGAAAGGTTTTTCATAAAGAAACTAAATAAGGTGGGACTTTTAACTTTTTACACCATCCTTTAGAAATTCCAATTCAAAAAATAAAAAAATCTATCCCTTTGAGAAGGTAGAGAGATAATATTCCAAGGGGGACCCTAAGCTTTCTCCTAAAACTTGCTTCAAACTTATTCAAGGATTATCAACTTCATAACACATATTCTTTCACTGGTCCATCTCATATTGTTTATATTTGTCTTGTTCTATTTTATTTGTCCCTTATGTATGATTTTCCACTCAACTTGTTGTTGATAAACCCATCATCCTTTCATCCTTTTATAATTTTTTTCTCATTATTTTATATCTCATTACATTGTCAAGCCTTACGCTGAAGTCATATCTTGCATTTTCTATAAGGAAATTAATCTGGGGTTTGATCCTATATGTAGTAGTACAAAAATTAAAATGTTTTGTTTGATTTCCTAAAATGCAAGAACACAAAAATTCTATAAAATGATTAACACATAAATCATAATAAAGTATAACTCTTAATTTATACCTTATTATGAAAGTTAATACTTTTTTTGTTGTTTCCTTTAAACTATTTCTGAAATCAACTCATCGTAATCACTGTTGCTTTATAAGTGTCAAGCCTTTAACACTGTCCACAAAATGTGTTGAGAGAACTCTACACCTATTGTGGAGAAGGTTAGGTAAGGAGTTCTAGCTATCTTAAAGTCTAAGCCTATTTATAATAGATTTTGACATTTTATAAGTTTATTCTAATTTCAATTAAAATTTACGTAGAATTACAAATAATTATAATTAATACTATCTATGCTTAAATATGATGAAAGATTTGGTATTAATTCTTATTTATAAAATATCGTATATTTTATCATAAAGTTTCTCAAATTTTACAATCAAGTCCAACTTGATTAAAATACTTTTTCTCGCTTCAACCCATTCTTTGTGTGTGACTCATTAGGTTTTAAAATATGTAGTCAATGAATATAAATTATAACCCGAAGTTATATTTATGATTAGATAAATTAAAATCCCTTAATTCATCTTTAATTCTCTGATTAAATACTTTATATCCATAGATCAAGATTGACATTTATCAATACATCATGACAACCCAAATAATTAAGAATGTTAAAGTAGTTTTAACTAACCTTTCAGAGTATGATTTTTCTGTATAATTCAATTATTTCATCACACATTGTTCATCTTATATAGTGATAGAAATAATGTCATGACCCAGAACTACATTGAGCATATGACAACTGCCGCATGCCCAGGCTAAGGATACTCATGGTGATGACCTTGTTGGTGACTAGACTTATAGGTGTGCAATCACCCGCAAGTCCCTTAGAAAGATGTCGATATGGGGACTCAAATTTTCTGTACTAGCGTCAAGGGTATGAGGGTTGCTTAATCTATCTTGCCTAGCATATGAATGACCAATCCTTACCTCACCAATCAGAAAAGTCATATGCAAATATTAAGTACTAAAATCAAGTAAGGCACCATGCCTTTATTTATCTGTCCAACCGATAAAATGGAAATTTTCTATGGCTCTAAGCCAAAATAGAACACATACAAGCATCATATATGACTCTATTATGCATATGTAAATTCTAAAACTTTATTTCATGCAATAAAAGTCATCTTTTGCATTCCAAATGCAAAGTTATTTAAAAATGTAGTTTCAGAAAATAAAACATTGTCCTTTACACTTCAAGTGTAGCTTTGTTGATAACAACATCATTTCTCAAAATACATAATAAAAATATTAGTTAAATTCCAAATGCAAAGATTTATTCAAAACTTAAATACACTAGTATACTCGAATCTATTTGAGATTCAATTCTGTTACGCATTACCTAGGTTCAAAATTCACATACAAGTCATCATGCATGTCTTGGGATGTCTTAATCCCATTTTAGAGATATAGTTTCCACAACTCACCTCAAAAGAAGATGTAAACTCCCTTGACTTCAACAATCCTCGCTACGAGCTCCTTGATCCACAGCTCTCGAGCCTTTATATATACAAATATACAATGTATTTACAACTTAATCATGTATCTCATATTCATACACCACCACAACTAAATTCGTCCCTAATCAATAATCATAAATGTTATTCCAACATAATAATTCACTTACTAATTTAGCTCAATGTTTCCTCAACCATCAAGCTAACCTAGCCTTATGTGCAATGTTTACATCCCTTTCTTCCTAATGTTCCTTTATGAACAAACTGTCTTCTTTTAATCACAACTCTCTCTAGAAAAATCCAAATGCCATGATTCTTATGCCCCACGAAACTATAATTCCATTAATCTTAATATATCTAAAAATTACATAAACAGAATCTCCTTTTAAAATATAATCTCCATCCAAATTATGTCCTGTTTATGGTAAGAAATAGACTGCAACCAGTACTCAACCCTTAAGAAATCATTATCGATACATATCCTAACCAAACCGTTTCACAGAAGAATTAATAAGACATCAATAATCATTTTTCATGTTTTATACTTTCACTAATTCGGACTCTAAGGTCCTTAAAAATTAGGAAATAATACAAGCTTTCTACACAAGGGTCTATCAGAGACAGTATTATGGAAACAAGTATAACACGAGCTCTAGTTAGTATTTTGTCAAGACACTTTCACAGAGGTTAAGTTAAGACCTTTGACTACAATTTTTATTCTTTGAGTTTCTTCAAATTCGTGCTCTAAGAATATGAAAGACAGATTAAAATAGAAAGATGAAATCGAAACCAGAATTTCAATTTACCTTGATAACTTCTTTCCTTCTCCTCTTCTCTTACCCTTTTTCTCTCCTTTTCTCATTTTCGTTTTTCTCCCTCTTTTAACCTGATGGCCGACCTTCACTCTAACTTCTATTAACCTTTCATCCATTTTCTCTAGAAATTCAAGAAGGTCAAACTAATCCATATGTTACCATTCCATTAGTCCATGTGTCAACCTTTATTGGTACATTTACTATCCTTCTATTAGTCCATATATCACTATTCTATTGATCCATATGTCACCCTTCTATGGGTACATATGTTATCCTTCTATTGGTCCATATATCAATATTCTATTGGTTCATGTATCACTTACTTTAAGCTCCACTTGTCACTCATTTAAGCTTATATATGTCACTATTTATAAGGCTACACATGTCACCAATTATAAGGCTACATATGTCATCATTTGTAAAGATACATATGTCACCATTCTAAAGCTCCACATGTCACAAGTATAAAGTGCCATTTGTCACAAATTTTAAGGGTCACTTATCCCTCATATACTTAAGCCACTTGTCATTCAATTAACTGAGTCATTTGTCACTTATTCCCAATGACACATGTCATCATTTCATAGGCCTAATCAACCTAAATTTTCATGTATCAATTTGTCTTGCTCTTTAACATTTTACTTAAACTAGATGCACATATCACCTCATCATTTACTTAATTGTAACAATAAATTCCCAATTGACTAATTATAGTCCATCAAAACAAAATTAAAGATATAATTAACACATAATTACATTATGATCAGTAAAAACCTTTCGTACCCCGGAAGATGTCAATTGAGTTCATATACTATCTTGCAGTGTTTTCTAAATCATGATTCAAATGTGTATATGAATATTATGCATGTGAATGAAATACATCTCATTAATTCTTAAATGAAATATCTCACGTGACTTAATCTATGAGTTTAATAACTTAATAATTTGAGGAGGTGGGATATTACAACTCTCCCCCTTAACAAATTTCATCCTCGAAATTCTTACTTGACTGATCAAAGAGATGGGGGTAATGCTATCTCTATAAAATCAAAGAAAAAGACATTATTTAATAAAATAGATCGAACTAATACTAGCTTATCTGATATCTCAAACACCCCAAGGAATGTTGACAAGTACTCCCACCAAGGTCGAAATCATCCGAAAATTAAGGACGTCAACGATCCGAGACTCAACTTCTTGACTAAAGACTTTTGACACCCATAGTTGACTTCTAAGGCTCATGAACCTTTTGAAAATGGTAATAACACTTTTGAAAATGTTAAAAATATTCTAATCATATCAGTTCTCCATCATTAGTAATTGATTCAATTAGTAACATTTAAAAACTATTTTCAAAGTTTCATTCCGCATTGGCCATATATTTTCGAAGTTAATACCGATCGATAACAACGAAGCATTCTCCCTAATTACTTTAGTGGTGATGGATCTTATATTGATCACTTAACTATTTTTATATAGTTCATGCTACTTAGCTACCCTTGACTAAAATAGGTCATAAGTAGTATCGAAATATAACAATCCCTATATGAAATAAATTTGAAAATCTCAAGTCAAGGGATCAGTTATTCAATCATCACAATGAGACTTTACATAAACATAAAAGTAATGCTCCAAATGTAATTCTCATATAAAGTTACTTTAGTGAACTTTTTCTCTAACAAAGACCCACATATTTATTTAAGTATCTCCATACTCTAATCTATTAGATTGATTACTTCTTTCTTATGGTAGACATATAATATGATCTAATCCCTTGACTCTCTATAATGTTTAGTTTTAGTAGAATAATGACTAAGAAAAATTTAGAGATAATGAATAAATATAATATGATTCTCATAATTATAATCTCATTACAATTTCATTAGCAATGTTTGTTTACCTGATGGATTTTATCTTATCATTTAAATATGTGTAAGATAAAGAATATCTTTAAATAATTATATCACTAGATTATAATCAACTAATTGGCTGTCCGACATAAATCAACAATCTTCCATTACGCTAAGCGAATCATTTAATTATCATATACCATATCACTATATGATAATCATGTTATTGCTAGGATTGTGGTTTGGTAGGAAAATTCTACAAAATTATATAGTTAGGACTTGATTAAATCTTACAACTTTCATTTTAATTATTATCACAATTAAGAGACATTGTCTAAATACACACTTAGACCTTTAATGGGACCTTATGTAATAAACCATTCCTACACTTAGGAATTAAACTATTAAATGACGTCATATAAGTCATATCATATAAGACTATATGAAGGCTGTTTCATTTTGCATGCATCATATTTTCATACATATATGAATTATGATTTAGTACACATTGCAAAGATAGTTTATACATTTAATTGATTTATTCCAAGGAATGAAAGATTTTAAATATTTATGTTGTGATTGCGTGATTGTAAATTGATCATGTCATAAATTCTAGTTTGATGGACTGAAATTAATGAATTGGAATTTATTGTCAAGATTGAGTGATTAATGAAGTGATATGTGCATCTAGTATAGAAAAAGTGTTGAATAGTAAGATAAAATGATACATAGGAATTTAAGTTGAATGAGCCTTTGAGATGGTGACATGTGGTATCAATAATAGATTAATAATTGGCTTCAATAAAAGAGTGAAAAATGGAGGTATAGTTGAGTGACATATGGTTGAAAGATTTAATGACAAATGGACTAGTTATGGAGTGACAATTGTTAGCTTATAGAAGAAGACATATGGCATGACCTTTTGCTTAACAAGTGTTAGGATAAGTGGCTAAACCCTAGCCACACACTTATCCCATGACACATACACCTATGAAAGACCACTTTCTCTTTTGTTCTTACTTCATACTTTCCTCTTCTCTTCTTCCATTGTCGACATACAGTAACACAACCCCCATAACCTTGAGTTTTGCCCCAAATTTTAAACTTTGCTACTTTAATGTTTTGTTGTCTTCATCTTGTTGCTAAAATCCCTTTCTATTTCTATCTTATTCTTGGAGTATGCTTTATACTTGCACAAGTGGAGGGCTAAAGTACCTTGATGATTAAGGAGCTTATTGTAAGTGATTTATTGACCTATTTTGATATATGTTAGCATAACATCCATGGTGATTAAATTAAGATGGAATGCATATAGGGTTGATGATGAGTTGTATTGAAATTTGATCAAGGAATTGGTTATATTTTGATTGTGTGAAATCGTAGGTTAGAGGCTACTTAATGGATGATTTTAGGCTAGGATTTGAGGTATAATGAAGGTGAGTTTATCTTAAAGAAAGATGCTTATATAATGATCTTGAAATGGGAAAGAACTAGGACTATATGTATGATCAAATGGAATGATAGTTTCTATTTTGATTTTTGATGCTTGAAAGACTATAATTGATGAGTTGCTAATTAAATGATTTTGAGTTGGAATTAGAGACGAAGTTGATGAGGAAATGAAGTAAATTTAAGGTAAAATGGAGGTTTAATCAATGAACTATTATATTGGTGTTAGAATATGGAAAAAAATTGAAGGAAATGGATGGTGAACTGTCTATTCACCCATCCCACAATTATGGAAGCTGCATAGCTTCTTCCCACAATTGTTGGCAATGCCTTGATGGGAGAAACTTTCTATTTTGTCTTTCCATGATCATAGGAAATGCTTGGGAAGTGAAAAACTCTATTTTGTGTGATTGTTGAACCAACTAAGGATAAGTTACTTTACCTTAGTGTATTTGGATTTGATTAAGGTTTGAAATGAACTTAGATGGTTATTTGATTGATTGATTAAGGTTTTGATAAGTTTAAGTTTATAATTGATGTTATAATTAAGGAATGGATTGTTTGATATCAATGTATATGAATTTGGGAAGTATAAGTTGTTAAAGAAATGAAGGTGTTCTTATGAATCCAAATGTGATGCAAGGGATATAAGCCATGAATTAGGTCCGATTTAATGAGAATTGGGAAGTTGTGTAATAGCCTAGACCACCAGCCTACAGATATTGTTTGTTTGGGTTGCCTCTAGGGCTAAACCTCTCATAGTTTTTCTCTTCCCACCCTTGAGAAAACGCGTCTTAAGGGGAGAGGTATCTATACCTTTATAATGCGTAATTCGTTCTTCTCTCCAACTGATGTAGGATCTCACACTCTCCATCCCTTTAGGGCTCAGCTCTATTTAAGGCCCAGCTTAGCTGGCACAATAGTTCAAGTACCGGCTCTGATACCATTTGCAATAGCCCAGACCACCCACCCTTAAATATTTTCTACTTTGGATTTCCCCTCGGGCTAAGAACCCCCCACGGTTTTATTTTTCCCACACTTGGGAAGGCGAGGGATAACCCAAAGCGGACAATATCTATGGGTGGGTGGTCTGGGCTGTTATAAGTTGTGTGAGTATAGAATGTTAAGAAGTGATGGATAAATGCATGATTGAATGAATTTAGAGTAATTGAGATTTGTTAAGGCATTGATCTAATCGCCAATAAGTTATATACAAGATATAACAAACGAGTGAGCAAGATATGTGAATAAGGTTACATACCCGGGATAGTTAATTGTGCACGCATTAAACATGACGCATATACATGTGTATGATTAAGTATTCATTTGATTAAACAAGTTAGTAATGTATACATATGTGTGAATTAATATAGAAGCACAAATTGATCAGCTGCGTCCAGACATTGTCGGATTATTAAGGCAATAGCTATTTGAAGCTTACTGTGAGTCAACCTAGATGTTCTCTCACTATAATCTAGTTGCTTTGTTTAAAATTCAGTTATTGAATTGCTACTCATGTGATTGTGATAATTCTGGACCATCAATTTTTTGAGCAGAATGATATTTGAGAATTTATTGGAAGTGTTTTGTAAATGTATGTAAATATGGAAATATATGTTCTCAACTAAATGTTGAATGCTGGAATTAGATCCGAAGAATGTGATATATAATTGGAATATACTGAATATGAAATAATGAATGCATCATATGTGAATCATTACATCTCACTACGTTGAAATGCATAAACAGAAAAAGGAGTTGTGACTAGAGTGACCCAAGTGAAAAAGAGCTTAAAGTTTAGAAATGTGCACAAAGATCCGTAGGCTTAGTTATCAATAAGCTTAGTATCCATAATGGGTATGAGATAGTATATAAAATGAACCCGGTATCTACAACAGATACGAGACGATCAAATAGGCACTCAGTCATATGAAAATAAAAATGGAAGTGAGTCTCATGTGCATTTGCGTCTATATCTTTACATATGTTCATGAGATTGATTGCAAATAAATGTTGAATTATTTGATATAATGCTTGTGTACATATTGATGATATAAATAATTGAGATGAATGATTGGATTGTTCTGAAATAACTATATGAAGTCTTTGCATTCATAATATGCTTGTTGAAATATGGCGGGTAATGTGATATATAAGGGATTTGATTTTGGACGAGGTGTTATACTAAATGAATGATGTTTAATACATGGGATGCTTATATTCTATTTGAGTGAACGCAACGATGATGGTTCACTCATTGAGTTCGTAAAACTTATCAAAATTGTAAATGTTGATTTTCAGGTCCGGAGAAGACCTAGCTTCTGAGGTAATCTAGTAGCAGTCTGGTATTGTCAATTTTGGAACAAGAAATGGCTCAAAGGTCAGTCAGCTGACACTAAATTGCATAGATAGGATATTTTGGTGTACCATTACACCTCATGTAAAAAGTCTTATAAAGAGTAGCAAACTCTTAGATGTTGTTAGTAATGTATATGTTTGGATTATGTATTGTAATGTTACAATGTATGTTCGTGTTTATGAATAAAATGGGAAGTTTTGATCTTCTTAAATACTTGTGTTATGTATGATGCCTTAATAAATGAATTTGATTTCTCTAACATGCCATTCCTATAGGGTATATTCTCGGATAATCTATAAATATTGGGGCATATGCACTATGGTAGTGGTGTATTACAAATTTTGGTATCAGAGTATGGTTTGGCATCCCTAGGGACATATAGGAGTAGTTTAACATGACATTTAGCGAGAAACCTGTATAGTGATCATGATTGTTGGTATTTATAACTCATCTATTATAGGAGACCGAGTTATCAAGTCAGCTGACCTCGAGTCAATAGGAGATAACAGAGAGTCTCTTATGCCTCAGTCTGAGCCAATGTCTTAGAGAGTACCTAAGAGGAGAGAAAGGAGGTATGACAAACTTAGGAAGCAAGGGGCTATAGACTTTTATGGAAGTACAAACCTTGCTGAGTCAGAAGGTTGGTTAGAAAGGACAATGAGGATATTTGACTAGATGGATTGCTAGTTTGATGAGAGGTTCGACTATGTAGCCTCACAATTGTAGGGTTCAGCCTACCAATAGTGGAAGACTACTCCTAGTAGCTCAGCCTGACCCTATAAACTGATGTTGGAACATTTTTAAGGGTCTTCAAAGAGAATTACATGCTAAAGATTTACTTAGATGGAAAGATAAAGGAGTTCTTAGATCTGAAGTAGGGAAGTCTCATTGTAGCTGAGTACGAATTGCAGTTTAATGAGTTAATGGGGTATGCTACTTCCTTGATTCTAACTGAGGTGGAAAAATGTAGGAGATTTGAAGATGGATTGAATATGGAGATTCAGACAAGGCTAGCGATTACTAATTTGAGCAGTTTCACTAAGTTGAGAGTTGCTTCGATTATAATTAAACAACTATTGAAAGATAAGAAAGGAGAATACAGGAAGGAGTTTAGAATCAAGAGGCTTGGTGAATTTCAAGATGATTCTGGCAAAAGGTTTGGTAAATGCTAAAGTAGATCGTCACGATCACAGCAGAGATCGAGACAGTAAAGGTTTAGGCCAAGAGGTGGTTTTGCTTATTTTGATAGTAGAGGACTAACTTCGTAGGATAGTCGTATAGCAGACAAACACAAAAAACCCTAGTTATGAACATTGTGGGAAAAGTTATGTTGGGATACGTTGGAAGATATCAAGAGCTTGTCTCTATTGTGGCTTTTTTAATCATCAAATCAGAGATTATCCTGTCGTTGTAGAAGCTCCGTCTGGAGTGAGAGGAGGATAAACAATTGAAGCAACTATTTAGCATAGCAGAACAAGTGGAGTAGGATAGAGAGGTAGAGGCAAGGCTGTTGGAGTTATATAAATATAGTGCCCTGGAAAGTAAGTGTATTTACATATAGCTTAATCTTCTTCCAGTTACTTTTGTATGAAAATATTTATTATTAATAAAACAAAAGAGTTTGGTTTTATTTGTATAAGCATTATATATCTAGTCATAAGGTACCAAGATTCTTTTGTAAGTAATATACATAAACATGAAGATGTATGGGAAACATGTATTTTCTTGGTAAATTAGAAATTTAAATTAATAGAAAAAAGGTTTATGTACAAACCATGAGGTTGCCATCAAGGTCATCCCCTTCCAAAACCTGAAAGGTAACTAACCTAAGAACAAGAGGACTCTACAAAAATAGTTCCCTATGAATTGTTACCAACCACAGCAGCCTGTCTACACAATACCAACCAAGATGACCTTTTAGGAAGGCATATCTAACCAGTTACACAAAACATTTACAAAATACCATAGTAAAGAAATACATTAAATACATTATAATTTACAGGGCTAAAACTAGAAGTTTACACTCATTTCCACATCAGAAACTAGAAGTTCACATCTACCTTGCATGAGTAAAGCCTCTTAGTTGCATTTTCCATTTTCTTGAAAGGTGGAATACTTTTTGGTGATTTATTGAGAAAGATAAAGGTGCAGCTCTTGTCTTTGTTCCTTTCATCCTTGTTACCTTTTCATCCCTTAATAGCTTAGTCCCACATCTGAGCTTATCATCATATTCCCTAATAATTCTCACCCATCCTTTAGTGGTTTAAATCGTATACTTGCTTTTGATTCTCTAAATTTTCTATCATAGTTCCATTCGAAGGGTGTGATTTCCTGCTATTTAGATTTATGACCATATTTGCATAAACTTCTTTGATGTTTCTGTGAAGGTCTTTTGGCTACCAACACCCTTATTTACTGATTAGAGATATAGACTTGTCCTAGGATTGGATTCCATTATGCTTCCAGTTTCAGAGATAGATTGATACCTTCCCTTTTATAGACCTAAAAACAAAAACTGCAGAGATATTGTTAGTTAATAATAGCTCTTACCATTACTTCTCTCATTGTTTGAGCTGAGATGCTCCATAACTTGGAAGATCACTTTGGAGTTTAGGCTCCCCACATCCAAGGCTTCATATTTGAAGGTTTGAGAATTCCATTCTTTCCAAAGGTTATAAATTGTAATTGAAAAGAGGATAGGGAAAAAATTGAGGTCAAAGGTTCAAAATTTTGGTGCTTGGCTTAACCAATTAGGAATGGAATGGAGGTTTATCTAATTTGGAAGGGTTATTTGGAAATGATTAAGGCAATTTACCCAAACAGTTTTTGAGAAGGAACATTCAAAGAATAAATGTTTTATTGTTTCATTATCTATAGAGCACAAAGAGCAATGATTTAAGGTGTGAAGATAGAGGAGTCTATCCCATGTTTGTAACTTTCTAAGCAAAGCCAACCATAATATGAAGGAGCACCCAGGGCTGTTCCTTTTAAACTAAACCAATTTATACCAAGGGACTCTCTGGATCGGGCATCTTAAAAAATTATAGGTTGAGGCATTAGTACACTGATTTGAAGGACTAGCTAACCATTCCTAGCAATCTACTTTTAAGCTATTTAGTTGGTACTATAGGGGCTTAAGGTTTTAAAAAATCTCAACAGTTGCCTCTTGCCAACACCACTCATTGATTCTGATAACTTTCAAAACTTTTTCTGTCATACTTAATTCTGACCTATTGATCACTCTTGGTGCTTTAGGATTCCTCTTAGATGCCAAGGATCCTGCCATAAAAAGTGGAAATACCATTTTCAAATCATAAATTTGAATTGGTTCCTTATTTTCTCCCTCACAAATAATATTTTCCTTTAACTCCATGAACTATTTTAGTCGTTTGGGCACTCCGGAAATTCTTCCTTCTCAAAATGATGGTATAAACCCATTTAACCTATATAGCTTCATTGTCATTAAACAAAAACTAGATCCTATTTCCTAATAATGCATTATTCCATGTAGGTAAGTGAAGATACCTAATCCCCCTCCCTTTTGGATTTACAAATGTTAGTCCATTTGACCTTAGCATAGGGTTTTGAATCCACCTTCCTAGCCCATAGAAAATTCCTAAGTTTTGCCTCTATCTCCTTTAGGATGGAAGAAGGAAGAATGAAAATTGTAGACTAGTAAACTTGAAAAGACGAAAGCACAGAAATCACCAATTTAAGCTTGCCAGTATAGGAAAGGTTTTTATTAGACCATTTGTTAATCCTAGCATCAATCTTCTCTAATAAGGAAAAGCAGTCCCTTCTAAACAACTTTCTTGTTATAAGAGGTACCCCCAAATACTTAATGAGGAAATTACCTTTCTTGAGTCCTGACATCATTTCCATTTAATGAGTTAAATGGTCCATGTCAGGGGATAAATAAAGATGACTCTTAAAAAGGTTCATGTTCAGTTCAGATAACTGTGAGAAGGTGCTCGTATAGTCTAGTAATGATTGTACTGAATCAAGTTAATATGTAAAAACAAAATAAGGTCATCAGCAAATAAGAGGTGGGTGAGTTTAAGGGTTACCATCTAGACAAGCATTCAAACTCCTAGAAAGGCCTTCCATACAGATAATCAGTAGGAATAGGGATAAGGGGTCTCCTTGTCTTAGGCCTGACTTTCCTCTAAAAAATTTTGAGGGGGATCCATTGATCAAAATCGAATACGAAGGGTAATATATATGCACTCTTTAATCCAATCAATGAATTTTCCAGGAAATCCCAGAGTAACTAGAACATTTATAAGAAAGCCCCATTGTATGGAGTCATAGGCTTTTTGAAGGTCCACTTTGAAAGCACATCTCTTAAGGTTACTGGACGGATGGTAATTCCTAAGAATTTCTTGAGCTAGCAAAATGTTATCACCTATTCGACGATTTTTCATGAAAGCATTTTGGTTTGGGCTAACAATAAGGGGTAGAGAGTCTCTTAGCCTATTGGATATAATTTTTTCAATCACCTTATATCGCATATTACAGCAAGATATAGGTCTATAATCTAACACTGTGGAAGGGTGATACTTTTTTGGAATGAGGGAGATAAAGTGGAATTAAGCTCTTTAAGAAATTTCCCATGCTCAAAGAAGTTTTTTATGACAACAATAACTTCCTCTCAAATAATATGCCAATTTTGTTTAAAGAAGAACCCATCAAACCTGTCTAGGCCCGGGGTCTTATTTAGATTTAGAGAATTGAAAGCCTCTCTTATCTCTTATGCTGAAACTTTAACAATAAAGGAGTTAAAAAGGCCATCTGGTAAAGAAAAAGGAAATAGATTTTCCATAAACACTTTAGAAGGGAGAAGGGCTTTATTATTCCTTATAGAACCGTAAAAATGTTCAAGAAATTGATCTTGAATCTCTTTAAGACTTACAATTCTATTCCCATTTCCCACTTTTAAAGAGTGAATGTTTTTTCTATTTCTGTTTTCCATAAAGGAGTTATGAAAAAATTTGGTGTTCCTATCCCTTCTTTGAGCCATTTAATACGGGAAGATTTTTTAAAGAAAGATTCCTAATCATCTAGAGCTATAATTAATTCATTAACGGCTTCAAACTCCCTAGCCTTCAAAAGGGAAGACATGAGCAAAATTCTCATTTGATCGTGAATGTTGTTGATGTTGGAGTTATGTAAATATAGTGCAATAGAAAGCAAGTGTATTTACATATAACTTAATTTTCTTCCAATTATAGTTTTGTAATGAAAATATTTAATATTAATGAAACAAAAGAGGTTGGTTTTATATGTATAAGCATTATATAAACTAGTCAAAAGGTATGAAGATTCTTTTATAAATAATATACAAATACATGGAGATGTATGGGAAACATGTATATTATTGGAATCTAAATTAATTGATTCACAGTTGAATCAAGTTGGTTGCTTGATTATGGTTTAAACTGTAGTGTTGCGATTTATCTCTATGTAAGTAAATGAGTTTACTTTAAGGGAATGATGAGTTTCATATAATGATAGTAGTCGACTATCGATAATGGCACTATTAAATGAATTTAGAATCAAGTATGTTTTCAAGAATAAAGTAGGCTGTTACTTTAGTCTTAAAATATACATTTTAACATTTTCTTATTATGGACCACAATCTTAATGACTGATGAACTCATATGTGTTTGATTTGGATATGACAGAACAAGATGTTGAAATGGATTCAAGAGTTGAATCAGAAGAGCAACCTGAATAAAAGGTTATGTTTAGATATAGTGGGAGGGCTGTGAGACAACCAGATAGGTATCCAGGTCTAAGAGAATGCATGATTGCCATCTTAGACTAAAAAGAAACAAACCCTATTACGCATACACAGGCTATTAATGATGTTGATGTAGAAAAATGGCTCAAGGTGATGGAATCAGAAATCAATTTTATGTACGCAAATGAAGTCTGAATCCTTGTAGATCTACCACTAAGTATAAAAGCTATAAGGTGTAAATGGATCGATAATAGGAAAAGGGGATCTGATGGAAAGGTAGAGACCTTTAAAGCTAGAGTGGTAGCTAAAGGCTATACTAAAAAAGATGGTATAGACAATGAGAAGGCTTTTTCTTCGATTTCCATGCTTAAGTCCATCAGAATTCTTTTGGCTATAACAACATATTTCAATTATGAAATATGACAAATAGATGTCAAGACCGTATTTCTTAATAGGGATCTTGAGGAGACCATTTACATGTTCCAACCAAAAGAATTCATTGAGCTTAGTAATGAGCATAATGTATGCAAGTTATAAAGGTCCATTTATAAACTTAAGCAAGCATCTAAGTCTTGGAACATTAGGTTTGATAAGTCTTTCAAACCTATGGGTTCATACAAAACCTAGAAGATCCTTGTGTCTATAAAAGGATACAAGATGGAAAGGTTATTTTTCTAATCTTGTATGTTGATGACATTTTGCTCATTGGGAATGATATGGGAATGTTATCTACAGTTAAGGGATGGCTGAATGAATAGCTTTCAATAAAGGATTTGGGAGAGGCTAACTATGTTCTAGGGATCAAACTTATAAGGGATCATAAGAACAAACAGATAGCCTCGTCTCAGTTAACCTACATTAATAACATACTTTGCCATACAATATTCCAAGATAGGTTTCACATTTACTAGACATGGAATTAAACTTTCAAAGGAACGAGCACCTAAAACCCAAGAGGAGGTTGATCGCGTGCGTAACATTCCATATGCTTCGGCAATTGGAAGTTTAATATATGCAATGCTTTGCACTAGACCAGATATCTACTACGTAATGGGATTGGTAAGCATATTTTAATCTAATCCAGGAACAGAGCATTGGACTGTGATTAAGTGTCTATTGAAGTATCTTTGTAGGACGAAGAACTTAATACTTATTTACTCTGGAAGTAATCTTGTTCCAATAGGATATACAGATTCCAATTTCCAATCAAATGTTAACTCAAGGAATTCAACTTCTGGTTCTATATTTGTTTTAGAAGGTGCAGCCATAGTCTGGAGGAGTATCAAGCAATCTTGTGTTGCTGATTCGACTATGGAGGCTGAGTATGTTACTGCTTGTAAAGTAGCAAAGGAATCAATCTAGTTCTGGAAGTTCCTAAATGGGGAGTTCTTGAGGCAGAAAAGGCCATTACATTTTATTGTGATAATAGTAGGGCAGTGGCTAATTCTAAAGAACCTCGAAAGCATAAAGCTACTGAACACATTGAGCGAAAGTATCATGTCATAAGGGAGTTAATACAATGTAGAGAGGTGAAAATAGTAAAGATTTTGACAGAGCAAAAACTTACTGATCCGTTCACAAAGACATTGTCTCAAAAGAGCTTTGAGGGTGACTTAGAAGGGATGAGAATGAGGGATATGTCATACTTGCTTTAGGGCAAGTGGGAGATTTTTGGAGTTATATAAATATAGTGCCTTAGAAAGTAAGTGTATTTACATGTAACTTAATTTTCTTCCAGTTATAGTTTTGTAATGAAAATATTTATTATTAACGAAACAAAAGATCTTGGTTTTATATGTATGAGCATTATATAACTAGTAAAAAGGTACCAAGATTCTTTAATAAATAATATACACATACATGGAGATGTATGGGAAACATGTATATTATTAGAATCTAAATTAATTGATTCACAGTTGAATAATCAAGTTGGTCGCTTGATTATGGTTTAGACCATAGTGTTGCGATTTATCTCCATATAAGTAAAGGATTTACTTCAAGGGAATGATGAGTTTCATATTATGATAGTAGTGGACTATCGATAATGGCAATATTAAATGAATCTAGAATCAAGTATGTTTTCAAGAATAAAGTAGGTCATTACTTTAGTCTTAAAAAATACATTTTAGCATTTGCTTATTATGGACCACAATCTTGATGAGTAGTGAACTCATTTGAGTTTCATTATAATTCTTTCGGAATAATTTTTTACAGAGTATTAATCTAGTATCCGCATGTTGGAATTATTAATTGAAATATGTATGAGGGAACATTCACTCACATAAAGAGTTTATGGTAATATCATCACTTCTAGATGTTTTATAGAGATAGGTGATTAAGCTGGGACCAGGAATTTGATGGACTAGCTACTTATCAAGTCTTAACACGAAGATGAGATCTTATGTTAGTCACCATATAGAATAAAACGGGGGATCTAGAAAGAAAAACCAACATAAAGGTAAAATAGTAATTTTACCCTTTGTTGTGCGGATGACTATAATAAGGTTTATAATAGGGTTTGCAATTGGACTTCTTATTTGAAATATGTGTTCTCATAATATTTAATAATTCAAGAGTTCAACAAATTGTCTTTAGTGGAATGACATTTAGTTAATATTGGAGCTTGAATTATCTAATTCTAGTAAGATTCCCCACTTGGCTTCAAGGAAGGTTATCAAGCTAAGTAAAAAATAAAAATGGAGTTTTTAAAGCCCGTGAATGAATGTTGGGTTTGTAATAATTAATGGTTAATTAGAAGCCCAAATTAACATTTAGAAATGGGCTAGATTTTGATGTAATTTAATTAATTAGATTAAAACAAAATTCTTAAGTAAATGAAGTGTATTTTCGGTTTTTAATGGCTGAATATGCAGCTGCACATTTAGCATTTAATTACTAAATAAAGATTGTATTTATCATGCTTTATCATCATTAAATGGAGTTATGATCTTACCATTTAATGTATTAATGGTTATCTTTTAATGATAGCATGTAATGTAACCTTTTTAACATTCATTTGATTAAAGACGAAAGATGCGTATTGGATGGATCATCTTCCATCTTTCATCACTAAAAAACCTAAAATTGACATGTCATATTAGGTGATTGGTCTTTTCATATACCCATCTTGAAACAAATGAGAAGTGTCTCATTTAATGGGTTTTTTTTAATGTTTGATTAAAGAAAGGTATGATGCACTGGATGCTCTCCCTTTCTTTTCATTTCATGCATATTACATTGTTTTGACCAACTCTCTCCTCTCACCTATTCATGGATGAAACCTTTAATGAGAAAAGTCTCATTGTTTCCTTCTTTCTTCTAAGAAAAAATCTCCTCGAAACATTTCTTTTCCTTTCCCACCAAAGTATCTTGTTAACCAAGTTGTCCAAGAAGAACAAGTGGTAGATCAAATTGGTTGAGGATACAACAACTAGGAGAGGATAGATTAATAAAGGAAAGGATTCAAAAGCAAGGCTAAAGCTAGGATTGGATACAAGAAGAAGGAGAGGATAACACAGTAAGGAGTTAAAGCTATAGCGAAGGAGATGATAATAATCTCTATCTTGTTTATGTTTATTATTATCCTTATACCATATCATGTATGGATTGACATGATGATTTGGATATATTGCTTCTGCTGCAACTTAGATTTCTAAAAAGTTTTGAAATCTATCGTTTCTCCAAATATGGCATGCTTTCTTTTTCCGATCCAACAATTGGTATTAGAGCCAATTTTCTTATGTATGATGTCGGTTCCTATATATTATGCATGGGTTGGAAATCATTTTTGTATGCTGCATATTTTTATGTGATAGAATATATATGGTGTATGTTTTGCTCTTTTGGTTGTCCATAGATTCTAAAGTTACCTTGTGAGATTTTTTCATTTGGTTTGTAACAAGAAGGGTGGTCTATCATCACCATGTTTCCTCCTTGATTTTATTTTTATCTTTTTTAATTATGTAATGTACAAAATCACATAATAATGAAGACGAGGAAGCCATGGATTGAAGAAATAAAGAGGTAAAGTTTCGGTTTAGGTTACGGTGTCTTGGCTAATTTTCCATTTTTAGAAAATAAAAGTGCTGGAATTTTGTTCTAATAAATTTTCAGTTGTATGAACTTTGTTTTGTAACAAAGTTTTGGTTTTTACAAGTGCTAGAATTTTTATGTAATATTTATAAGTTTTGGTTTTGGTGAAAAACAAGTGCAAATTTTTGTTTTCTTGTGGAAAAAAATTTGGTTTTATGAAAATCAAATTCTTTGTTGAAAAAGTAAAGCTATTACACACTGGGCCATATGAGCGAAGAGTTCGAAACGGAAGATCCAAGTCTAAGAAGAATATTTTGGGCCTAAAAGGATTGTAATTATTTTTATATTTTTAGGATGGAAAATCAAATGTGGCATATTATTTCATGTAATGAATGGATAAATGAATGCAAATAATATGTGATATTATGTGATTGCATGTCATTTAGAAAATTGCCAACCCTAGGC
>JANSVA010294875.1:0-25023 GCA_025504915.1 Erythroxylum reticulatum
TCTTATCATTCTAACACTTTATTTCCCTTAACCTATAACATAATATCTTACTCACATTAGCATGCTAATTAACTCCATAATTTAATCTAGCAAAACCCCAAAATTAATTTGATCATGCTTATTCATATAAAAAAATTCCCAGGGGCCAAAATTAATGATGTTAGCTTGCCCAAGATGAGATTGAAGGAGAGAAATAATTGTTGCATCATTTATTCTATATCATCTTTATCTTGTTCTAGTTGTCCTCTAATTTCCGAGTGTTCAGATTTATCTTGTACTAATTCATTTCTCATTCTCTCCTTTTTATATTCTACCTTCTAGTTCATATCTTCTTCTCACGCAATCTTAATAGGCTTTAGATAATCACTAGAAACTTTGTACAAAGTTGTACTTACCAAATTATTTTCTTTCATCCTAGACAATTTCACACCCATTCCAAATAGTTTACTACGTCCAAGCCTTATTAATCCCATATCAACCATAACTTCATCAAGATTTTGACTATCATTTCTTTTTTTCATTTTATTAATGTGAGCCTATAAAAGAAAAGTAATGTGTTAATTCTTCAATCAAACTACAAACCATAATGAAAACACCTATATTTTTAAACAAGAAACAAAGAATCTTGCAATTTAATACATGTAAGCACCATATATAATTTTAAAGAAACCTACTATAATTCCAATTATACTATAAATAAATCATTTTGACAAAGAAGAATAAAACAACAATAAAAAAGAACAAATGAAATGGAATATAGGTGATATGAGTAGCATTACAACACAATAAACAAATACAATAGGCAATAAATCTATGCATTTCAATGAAAGTAGCAACAATATAGAAAATTATTATAAGGCAAAGCACTACTCACAATTTTCTCTCTTATAACTTTTGTAGCTTGCTTGTACACTTTTCTAGGCTTTCTTTTGTAATTTGCAAGATACTTTTCAACATTGAAAGAGTGGAGTGTTAGCCTCTCTTTCATTTTCCTATCCATGGAAATAATTGTTTATTAGAATTTTAAAATAACTTGATAGCTTATATCTCATTGAAAAAATTACTAATTTAATATAAATACTTGCAAAACTCTTAAGACCAGCAATGTGAATTTCAATTTGTTGTTTTCTATTTTGAATATCTGTTTAGATATTTGATACTTATTGAAACATTATATTAATTAGATTTCATGAAAATAATTTGTAAAAGTACTAATAATTGTCATAACTTCACATTTAGGTGGTTCCAATAAGAAATGCGCTCCTTAAAGACTTCTTTGCTTATATAGTTAAGACAATTTCCCATTCTTTCTGTCTTTTATTATTTAAAATGCTTTCACTTCATCCATACTTGTAACTTCTTCCAGCATTTCTAACAATCTTTAAAGTTCTTTTTTTACGTTCTAATGTCACAATATTTCTCTTAAAAAATGAAATAAATGTTTACTTAAATTTTATACATCAAATAGAAAAGAGTATTAATGATGGTTTACTATATTAACGTATTCCCAAATAGGTACTTTAGGAATCTTACACCAATTAACATGATTTAAAGGTTTAGAATTTTGTTTACGAGCCACAGTACCCATGAAAAGTGTGAATTCAATCATCATCTTATCATCAAGACCAAATATCTTATTAAAAGCATTGAAAAAAATTAGTTTACATTGTTCCACAGATCTTACATGAACGTCCTTGAGCAAAGTTAAACCTCTTCCTTCTTCTTCATAAATTATATATTCAAAAAAGTATTCATGTTATTATAGAGTAGATAAATGATTTAAATAATAGTATAATATGATTATTTTTGCATTGAGTAGTAGGAAATTCTGTCACATCTATGCTTATATCATTTCCATTTTCTTCTACTACAATCATTTCTAATGGATGGATAGGATTTTGGCCTTATACTACATTTTCATTTGGTTCTAATTGTTGTTATATAATTTTAAGCAATAGCTTTTGCAAACTTAGTATATTTTCACATAGTTCATCCCCTCCATATAATTATTCCACTTATGGTCCAACTTTTCTTTTCACCTTAAAACTCAGAAACACTACCTGAAGGACATAAAGGTTGCAGTCTACCATTCTTTTTAGAGGATTAGTCCTTTACTTTCTATTAAAATTTATGACAATTAAAACCATTAAATAAAAAATTATAATCATATATATAAATCAAAAAATGAGAAAACATACACCTCTTTATAGACAATTTTTAGAATTATTGCTGATATTTTCCTTTAGTAATTTGGAATTTCCCTTCATTATTATACAAATGCTCTTGCTCTCTATATGACAAGTCAAGTGAATCTCTTGGTTCATAGGCATGAGTCTTTTTCTACTACTTTCTTATAAAGTTTCCCATAGACCCTAGTGAACCTAGTCGAACATATTTGCTTCTTCCCTTTTTTCATTATAAAAACTTGAAATAATACACAATATCTATATTAATAAAGTTTATTGAAACATATATTAAGAAAATTAAAAAATTTTAATATAAAAAGAAAAATAACTAAATACCATCTATAAAAAAATTATTGATCATTATCTATCCAATCCTAGTTAATGTCATCAAAGTCTAAATCATCTTCTTCTTCATCATTTTCTAGTTTGATATTTAAGATATTTTGAGGTATGTCAACCATGTCTATAGGTAAACCCTCTCTAAACCAATTAGGATGCATGTCACTGTCATTTATAGAGAAAACATTGACATAGTCATTTGGTTCTCCCTAATGTGTTTCTTCAACATTTACATTGTCATCTAAAGATAGATCAAACAAATACCTAGGTACCTTCTTCTCTATATAATGACAACCTTCAAGACAATCATCAACATAAAACACTTTATGCACTTAGTTGTCCATATAACATAACTTTTTAAAATTTACTCTAGTAAGCCAATAATCATCTTTGTCCTCTTGATACAAACAATATTTGTGCAACACTATATGAAAATGTCCCCAACAATCCACATCAATAATTTCTTCAACTGCACTATATGTAACATACCACTCCCATAAAGCATATGCCCAAAATATCAAAGGATATTCAGTAAAGGGCATGTTAAGATGGTCGCATTTCCAAATTTTTAAAGCATCATATACCAACTCATTACAAATCTTCATTTTGAATCATTTCATTAACAATCATATTCAGTCACAATCATTTTGTTCCATTTTTATTTTCAAACATATTCAGTCATGAATGTCATTACATTTTTAAAATTCTCATGTGCATTATATAGCATTTGAGAGATACAATTCTTGATATATCATAACTAAGACATTTGTAGATACAATTGATCCCGACATTGACTCGTGTCCAAATACAGAAGCTACTTCAACTAGCTAGCTAGATCTCCTCTGAACCTGAAAATCAACATTTTCAATTTTGATAAGTTTTGTGAACTCAGTGAGTGAACCATCATCGATGTGCTCACTCAAAATAGAACACAAATATCACAAGTATTTAACCAAATTCACAAGTAATTCATATTATCCAATTTTGTATACCACATCATTCAAAATGAAATCATATATATTTCATCATTCAGTATTGATTACCTGATCACATTATACATCATATTTCAACAACTCCATTATGAATACGAACATTTAATATAATCATTTCAAAATAATCCAATCATCCATATCATCAACATGTACACAAACATTACATATCATTATATCAACTAAATTTAGTCATTCTTTGCAATCATTCACATGATAAATGTAATGACATAAATATGTAAATGCACATAAGACTCCATTTTTATTTTTATTTTATTGTGATCGAGCGCCTCTTTAACTATCCCATATCTCTTATGAATACCGGGCTCATTTTATATACTGTCCTGTACCTATTGTGAATATCAGGATCATTAATTGTTGAGCCTGTGGCTCTTAATGCACATTTCCTGAGCTTTAAGCTCTTTTTCATGTTGGTCACTCAGGTCACAACTCCTTTATCTAATCATGCATATTCATGTGATGAAATTCATCATTTCACATAATATGTTATCAATAAATTTCATTCAATGTTCACAGCCATTTATCATATTCATCGGATCTAAGTCTAACATTCAACATTTAGTTGAGAACACATTCCATATTGCTCCTACCATTAAAAAACACTTCCTTTATAATCTCGAATATCAAGCTCCTCAGACAATTGATTATCCAAAATTATCATAATCATATCAGTAACAGTTTGATTTCTAATAGTTAATTAAAAACAATTCAAATATAATGAGTAAACATCTAGGTTAACTCACAGTACGCTCCAGATAAGCTATTGCCTTGATGATCCGACAATGTCTAGATGCTGACGATCTACTTGTGTTTCTTTAATCATGCAATACAGACATATAGTTCACACATTACTAAGCTGATCAATCATATGATTATTCAATCACACACATATTTGTATGTGTTATGTTTAATCCATGCTCAGTTGACTATCTCAGGTATGTATCCTTATTCACAAATCTTGATCATTCATTCATCATAGATTGTATATATCTAGTTTGAAATTACGTTTATACCTTAATTAAGATTGGCTACCCTCAATTTGGTTACCCTTAATTCATCAATCCTTTCCAAGCATTAAGTATTCAAACAATTTTCCAATTGTGATTCAATCATACCTAATTCATTTCTTATATCGTTTGAATCACATTTACATTCACCTGAACATCTTTATACCATTAACAACTCATATTTCCCAAATTCATATATATTGATATCAATCATTCCATTCCTTAATTTTTAACCTCAATTAATAGCTTAAACACTTATCAAACACTTAATCACTAAATCAAGTAACTTTCTAGGTTTATTTCAAGCCCCAATCAAGTCTAATTACACCATTATAAAGTGTCTTAACCTTATATAGTCCAACAATTGCCTAAAGCCAACCTTTTCTCGTTCCAAAGGACTTCCTACGACGGGCGGGACCCTTTTAAATCTCATGATCATGGGATGAATGAACCAAAGGTTCACTCACCTATAACCTTCATTTTGCTTCCAATTTTTACTCTTTCATAATCTATCCAACACACCTTCACCAAAGTCTATCAATTTCACTTCAATTCTACGTTTTTCATGCTTCAATTTCTTATCAAATTCACGTCCAAACCCAATTCAAAAATCATTAATTAGATAACTCACAAATCATTATCTTTCACACATCAAAATTAAAACATAACTATCATTCACTATCAATCATGTATCCTAATTCCGTTTCCATTTTAGGATCTCTATGTTAGCATCTTTTTTCAACATAAATTCACCTTCATTAAACCTCAAAACCTAATCTAATTCATCCATAAAACAATCCATAACCTATTGTTCATACATCAACAACAAGACATAAAAATATCCAAGTTCAAGTATCATTTTCCAATATAATTCATCATCAACATCATATACAATCTATCCCAATTCAATCATCATAATCCTTCTATCATAACATATGATAAACAACAATACTTTACTTACTTATGTAGCTCCAATTCCAACTCAATTCATCAAGTCTAACTTATCTCTCTATACATGCAAAGACCATCCAAGCACAAAGTGGAAGTAGATTAGTTCTAGCAAAGGCAAGGAGATGATAGCAGATTATAGCTATCTTTAAACATAATCTTATATGAATCTTTAAGTGACTATGAATAGAAGGACAATAGAATTTCAAAATTATAGGGTTACGAGTGCATTTCAGAAATTTAAGGGAGGAGGAAGAATGAATTCCAGCAGAACATCTACAAAAAACCTTTTCCATATACATATGTCATTAGCTGAGTTAAGATAAGTGTCTCCTTATTTAAAGACACTTGTCCTACACGGAAGCAAGCTACATGTCTTCCCCTTAAATTGGTACACATGCCCTCTTCTTAAGCTACAATATGTCACTTAATCTCTATGCTAAATGTCATCCAATTATGTAGGCCAAATTTCACTCATTTTATAGGCTTTGCCATCCTAATTTTCCATGTAGCCACTTGGCATTTTACATAGACTAAATGTACATTTTAATTCATCAATTTCTCAATTGTAACAATAAATTTCAAGTTACCAATTATAGTCCATCAATTCTTGTCATTGGTAATCCAAAGTACAAGACATTGGAATTGCACATTTATGCCACATTCATTTTAGTTTCATACCCTGAAATATGTCAATTGAATGTAATTTGTCCAAATCACAATTCATGTGTATATACTAATATTATGCATATGGATACAATCATAAAATCATATCACAAATGTATAAATTCATTCTATATGATGTCACTCATGTGACTCAGTAGTCTAACACTTTAGATCCTTCAACAATTTAAGAGACGAGATATCACAATTCTCCCCCTTTAAGATATTTTGTCCTCGAAATCCTTAACTAACTGATTCAATAGATGGGGGCTATATTGTCTTATGTTCTCTTCAGTTTCTTATGTAGATTTTCATGCTTGAGTACTATATTTATCCAATTCTAATATTTATTTCTAATTTATTCAATATTTATCCATTCCTAGAAATGGAAATTTTGGTCTATATGATACAATTCAGTGAAAGTTCTCATAAAAAGAAAATTTTCTTTCCTCGATGATATGTACTGTTCACGAAATCCTTATTAGTCAATTATGTTCATTGCTGCTTTTTGGCCATTTATAATATCTTAATAAGATCAATTACCATCATATTTCACATAATTAGAATGTTCTACACACTAAAGCTCGATGAAACAATATGCATGTACATTTACTCTTATGCCTTGGTATGTACCATTAAGATCGTTGCATCTTACCAAGAGACTTATTTTTAAAAAGTCACCAATTAACAACTTAAGCTAATGATACCTTGACCTCAATTGATTTTGGATAACATTTAAGTATTCTATAACCATACAAAAGTTACCTATCCTTAGTAGTCACCATTTCAATATATTCACATAAATCCATGCTTCCACTGCATTACTCTAATTCATCTCAGAATTTTACCTATGGGGTATAGGACTTAAAAGCATTCAATATAGCATAGATTACTCCCTGTACCATATCCAAGCATGTACTACATATGTGCTCAGTAACATCATTCGCCAAAGTAACCACACTATCAAATGTGTACTAATAATAACTGATCAACTTAACTTTGAGGACTTCTATATATGTCACTATCATTTATTTCATCTTACTTAAATATGTTCACATTCGATTCAGAAATATAAATTACGTAACCATCATGAAATTCTAATATCAAATCTAATGAAATAACTTTATACTAAATCATAAACTCTTAATATGATAATTAAACAACCATTCCAATCTAAGTTCAACCTCTCAAGGTAATAGAAATTTTGATTTCCTTTTAATTTTGTCTACACACTTTAATTCCATCACTTCTATTTACGTCTCTATTCTTTTCTCCGTCAAATCCATCAAATTATATTTGCTTCCACATCAATTTATAGGTATACAACCATAAAACAACACTAATGTCATATTCAATGATATAACCATAAATATAAATACATTGAATCGATGTTTAACATACCAAACCATATAGTATCTCCTACATAGCAATATTTATAAATTTCCATTTTCTCACATTGTAACAATTCATCATTCTTCTCATTGTTTCTAACAATGCAAACTCTTAACAAATGTTCATGCATATGACTCATTTAAATGCAACTAAAACTGGGGATCAATTGCCACTACATGCCGAATTGAACATTACTCAAAAATGACAATGTACGTCATGTTTGAGATGCATGTAACTCGACATATACTATGACAAACGCCTATGTAAGATACTAAGCCTGGGCTCTAATACCAAAATGTAACATACCACTTCCATAGAGCATATGCTCGATATACCGAAGGATATTCGGGAATATACTCTATAAAAGGGCATGTTAAAATAGTCACATTTCAAAATTTTTAAGGCATCACATATCAACTCATTACAAATCTTCATTTTGAATCATTTCATTCACAATCATATTCAGTCATAATCATTTTGTTCCATTTTTATTTTCAAATATATTCAGTCATGAATGTCATTACATTTTTAAAATTCACATGTACATTGTATAGTAGTTAAGAGATATAATTCTTGATATAACATAACTAAGACATTTGTAGGTATAACTGATCCCGACACTGACCCATGTCCAAATGTGGAAGCTACTTCAACCTGACTAGCTAAATCTCCTTTAAACCTGAAAATCAAGATTTGTAATTTTGATGAGTTTTGCAAACTCAGTGAGTGAATCATCATCGATGTGCTCACTCAAAACAGAATACAAATATCAGAAGTATTTAACCAAATTCGCAAGTATTTCATATTATCCAACTTTATATACCACATCATTCATATTCAAATCCTATATATCACATCATTCATTATTGATTACCTAATCACGTTATACAACATATTTAAATAAGTCCATTATGAATACAAACATTTTATATAATCATTTCAGAATAATCCAACCATTCATATCATCAATATGTACATAAACATTACACATCATTATATCAACTCAATTTAGTCATTCTTTACAACCATTCACATGAAACATTTAATGATATAAATATGAAAATGCACATGAGACTCCACTTTCATTTTTATTTTATTATGATCGAGCACCTATTTAACTATCTTGTATCCCTTGTGGATATCGAGCTCATTTCAGATATTGTCCCATACCCATTGTGGATACCTAGTTCATTAATTGTTGAGCCTATGGCTCCTTATGCATATTTCCTGAGCTTTAAATTCTTTTTCAGGTTAGTTACTCAGTTTACAACTCCTTTATCTGATCATGCATATTCATGTGATGAAATGCATCATTTCACATAATATGCTATCATAACTTTCATTCAATGTGCATAGTCATTTACCATAGTCATTAAATCTAAGTCTGGCATTCAACATTTAGTTGAGAACACATTCCATATTGCTCATACCATTAAAAAGCACTTCCAGTACAATCCCGAATATCAAGCTCCTCAAACAATTGAGGGTCCAGAATTATCACAATCATATTAGTAACAGTTCAATATCTAACAGTTAATTAAAACAATTCAACTATAGTAAGTAAACATCTAGGTTAAGTTACAGTACACTTTAGATAAGCTATTGTCTTGATGACCCGGTAATATCTAGTTGTCGGCGATCTCCTTGTGCTTCTTTAATCATGTGATACACACATATAGTTCACACATTACTAAGTTGATCAACCATATAATTATTCAACAATACATATTTTTATATGTATTATGTTCAATGCATGCTCAATTGACTATCCTAGGTATGTATCCTTTTTCACAAATCTTGATCATATGCATCCTTATTCACAAATCTTGATCATTCATTCATCATAGTTTGTATATATCTAGTTTGCAATTAGGTTTATGCCTTAATTAAGTTTGGTTACCCTCAATTCATTAATCATACATTTAACAAACCTTTCCAATCATTAAGTATTCACGCAATTTTCCAATTCTCATTCAATCATACCTAATTCATTTCTTATATCGTTTGAATCACATTTGCTTTCACATGAACATCTTTATATCATTAACAACTCATACTTCTCAAATTCATATACATTGATATCAATCATTCTACTCCGTAATTTATAACCTCAATTAACAACTTAAACTTATTAAACACTTAATCACTTAATCAAGCAACTTTCTAGGTTCATTTCAAGGCCCAATTAAGTCCAATTACACCATTATAAAGTGTCTTAACCTTATATAGTACAAAAATTGCCCAAAACCAACCTTTTCTCCTTCCAAAGTACTTCCTATGACTGTGGGAAGGAGCCTTATAAATCCCACAATCGTGGGATGAGTGAACCTTTGGTTCACTCACCCATAACCTTCATTTTGTTTCCAATTTTTACTCCTTCATACTCTATCTAACACACCTTCACCAAAGCCCATCAATTTCACTTGAATTCTACCTTATTCATGCTTCAATCCCTTATCCAATTCATGTCCAAACCTAATTCAAAAATCATTCAATAAACAACTCACAATTCATTGTCTTTCACAAATCAAAATTAAAATAGAAACTATCAATCACTATTAATCATGTATCCTAGTTTCGTTGCCATTTCAAGATCCCTATATTAGCACCTTTCTTTAATATAAATTCACCTTCATTAAACCTCAAATCCTAATCTAATTCATCCATAAAATAATCCATAAGCTACTATTCATCCGTCAAGAACATGACATAAAAATATCCAAGTTAAAGTATCATTTTCTAGCCTAATTCATCATCAACATCATATACAATCCATCCCAATTCAATCATCATAATCCTTCTATTATAACATGCCATAAAGAACAGTACTTTACTTGCTTATGTATCTCCAATTCCAGCTCAATTCATCAAGTCTAACTTAGCTCTCCATACATGCAAGATCATCTAAGCAAAAGGTGGAAGTAGATTGGTTCCAGCAAAGGCAAGGAGATGATAGCAGATTATAGCTATGTTTGAACATAATCCTATATGAATCTTGAAGTGACTATGAATAGAAATAAACCAGAGTTTTAAAGCTATAAGGTTATAAGCGTATTCCAGAAATGTGACGAAGGAGGAAGAATGAATTCCAGCATAAACATGTAAGGAAAACCTTTGCCCTATACATATGTCATTAGATAAGTTAAAATAAGTGTCTCTTTATTTGAGGACACTTGTCTTACAGGGAAACAAGCTACATGTCTTCCCCTTAAATGGTACACATACCCTCTTCTTAAGCTGCCATATGTCCTCGTCTTAAGCTATCATATGTCACTTAATCTCTATACCAAATGTAACTCTATTATGTATGCCAAATGTCACTCATTTTATACGTTTTGTCGTCCTAATTTTCCATATATCCACTTGTCGTGCTACTTGGGATTTTACCTAGACTAAATGTATATTTTAATTCATCAATTTCTCAATTGCAATAATAAATTCTAAGATACCAAGTATATTCCATCAATTCTTTCCATTGGTAATCTAAAGTACAATATATTGGAATTGCACATTCATGTCATATTCATTTTAGTTTCATATCTCGGAATATGTCAATTGAGTGCAATTTGTTTAAATCACAATTCATGTGTGTATGCTAATAGTATGCATATGAATACAATCATAAAATCATATCACAAATGTACCAAATTCATTCTATATAATGTCACTCATGTGACTCAATAGTCTAACACTTTAGATCCTTCAACAATTTAAGAGATGGGATATCACACTATAGTAATTCATATTTCCAAGTTTTTAATTTTGGTCTCTCGAACTTGCAAAACTTGGAGTTAACATTATTAAAGAAACTCTACTATTTTGACTCTTACATCTTAAATCCAATTTTATAGTCATAAACCTTTATCTATTAATAATATATCCTGAATGTTTCTTTTCCACATTGTTAAGCCATTTAGACAACTAACGAATATGACTTAACAAGTCATTACAATATATCACCTTATCCTAAAACCATTAAGGAAACTCATTACAGTGATCTTCTTCCCTTTCATATTGACTGCTTTTATCACTTTTCTCTTTCAAATTATGATGCTCCTTCGAAAGAATGATATGCATTAATTTTTATAATGGGAATAAAAATTTTGATCTTATATGGATAAATAATGTATTTATACCTTAGCTATTATACTTGTCAATTTATTTGTCATTTGAATTAAATAAAACGTATTAATGAGCTTGATGTAATATATTTAAGTTTAAATTGACTGTTTTACCTTTCATTTGCCCTTTTCCTCCAACAGGATGTCTAACATTTGGGAAAAATAAAGATGATACTTCTGTAAGATTTGTATTTTCATTATCTTCCGTATACCTATTATATTTTTTCTCACCTAACAATGTATATAAATACAACACAAATTTGTACACTCTTTAGCTAAGTATCCTTTAGCTATAGACCATTTCGGTTGGCTTTATTACAAAAAGATCATTTTAACCTACCCAAATGCCTCTAAACAAAATATATAGAGTGGCAATAAACTAGTCTAACATAATTGATTTTCTTTGGCAAATGCATAGCCAAATGGACCATGATGTTAAATAAACAAGGTAAAAAGATTGTTTCAAGTTGAAATAGTACTTCCACAATTTCTTTTTCTAGATGTTTAAGACCTCTTAGCACTATACACCCATTTGAAAAATGCAGCCAACCTACTCAAAACAATTGTAACTTTTTTTATAATGTTTTCCTACAGCAAATTGGAGTAAATGTTACATAATAATGCTAGCATCATAACTTTTATACCCTGATATGTTTCTCTTACTAACATCAACACATTATGTATTGCTTGATGAGCAACCTTGCAAAATTTTCAAAATTTTCAATAATAAAAAAAATTTACTTTCTCTTATAGGGTCACATAAAAGTAAGTCCGAGCTACTGACATATAATAGTCATCTACTTTGATAGGCTACAAATATTTTTTTCATTCCTAATTCTTTCAAATCAAACCATGCATTAAGATGATATTTTGAATTGCCTAGGACATCGAACAAAGTTCCAAGAACATTGTTACATACATTTTTCTCGATATGAATCACATCAAAGTTGTGTCAGGACCCATTATGATTCTAGAAACGCAATTCAAAAAATATATACCTCTTCCTTAAAAGATTATCACTTTGAGTTTTTTGCTTATTCGCTTTCCCAAACACATTATGATACCCATTAATAAGCTTTAAAACATCATATCCTAACAAAGAAATTGGTGATTCTCTTAACTCTATATAATTATTCAATGATATTTTATTACGCTTCCAAGGATGATTTAAACCCAAAAATCTTTGATAATTAAGATTAAAAAATCTTTCTATTATACTTTAAAAATTGAGAGAAATTTTCATAAAATAATTAGGACATGCTAACTTTCCTTTTATATTCCATCCAAATAATATCTCATATCCTAAAAAGTCACTAATAAAATCATTACACACATCTTAAATGATTAATTTGTTAAAGAATCATATATCTCTAACCTAAACTCCCGTAACCCCAACAAATCTTTACTCGATGCCTGTAAAAAAAATCAATATCTTTTCTAGAGGAAATTGAACTAGGTATAATTGAAGATAATATTAAATTTTCTAATTTTAGACATCTCCCTAGTGCTAAATTGTAGTTTACTAAGCTTGTAGGCTATGTACCATATGAAACACTCATTGTCTGAAAAGGATTAAATCTATCACTGGCAAAAGCCAATCTGACATTATAAGGGTCTCATGAAAAATTAAGCTATAATCAGACAAAGTCTTTCCTAGCTTGGCCATCGACATAATGCCTTAAATTAGCATCTTTAGGATGCCCCTTATTATGTCATTTCATTAATTTAGTTCATCTTAGACACATGTAAAGAAGTTGCAACCTTGATTTTAATGGAAAATATTTAAAACCTTGGCTAGAATTTGCCTCATATTTGAGGTTGTACAATGATCTATGTTATTTTAACTACTATAACTTTTTTCCTACCTAGATACACCATACACTTTACAATTTCTTGCTTCCTTATTATTCCCCTAATACATACTATAATCATTAGAAATCCATTTATCTTTTTATAGTGAAGTCTTAAATCCTTCGCAAGTTTCATTGATACATTAAAAGATTCGAAAATGTTTGCATGAGGAAAGGCCTCCTTAAGTATGCCTATGAGATCAATATAAGTTGTAGTGTTAACTACATAGGTACACTTAAAAAGATATCATCTAACGGTAAAATAATTTTAGAAAAATTTTGATAAATAGGATATAACTTTTGTTTTTCTTCCTCTACCAACTTTAAAAAAATATTATAATTAACATTTAATCACTAACTCCTTCACAACTATTGATACCTTCATCTATATCTCTAAATGTGTCAAGTAGTAAGCCATCTATATTATCATTCATAAACCTTCTATCAAATTCATTAATATCATCCATATCTATATTTGCATTAGTTGATACCTTATTAAATCCCAACCATCATATTCTAGATCAAATCCATCAATAATCAAATGATCATATATAATATTTCAAATATACTAATAATAATTGAAACATTCTTACATGGACAAGAAATTTGATTCCTATTAGCCACATTAAAAAAGCCTTTTTAAGATAACAATCAACTACACTCATATATTCATCACTATATCTAGTAAGTCATCCAATTGTTATCTCCCCTTTCCGTAGGCAACTTATTATTCATCAAAGTAGTATATGCAATATAGATTATGTGAACAACTAAGAATTTTTCAATTTGACGTAATAAACCATGATGTTATATAATGTCTGATACAAAGTATACAAACTTTCATTATGATATAATAACCAATTTGAATTCCTAGTAGATTGTCTTAGACAAATATAGTTTAATTATCCTAGTAGTAGTAAACTAGTCAATTATAGTTTTTACTTCAATTAATTGTAAATCCAAATACTTTATTAGTAATTTTGCAATCTACAAAAAGGCATGCATAATGAACTTATATGTCATTGCTATTATGAAACTAAGAGCTTGTGCAATTAAAATTTAAAATTTAATAACATACATAAGAAAAGAAATAACTAAAGATTACTATTAAATGTGAAAGGTATCTAAAATATTATAAAATTCAATAAAAACTAGATTTTGATTTTGAAAAGTGATTAAAGTGTAGTAAGTTATAAAAAATGTAAGAAACATTATAATCAATATATTTGAAACTAAGAATGCCTTTCCATCAAACGATGTTTTGGTCAAATGATGACTATGCCAAATTTGTTAAATTATATGAGAAAATAACATTTAAAATTTGAAAACAATCACATTATTAGACCATTAAAAGTAAACTTTAACTATTATATTCTTTCTCCATTAGTATTTGTTAAGAAGGAAATTAACTAACTTCGATAAAAGTAAGTGTTAATCCCACTTTCACAACTACAACTATGAAAAACTTTAGCTATTATATTCTTTCTTCATTAGTATTTGTTAAGAAAGAAGTTAACTAACTTCGATAAAGTAAGTGTTAATCCCACTTTCACAACTACAACTATGAAATCCAACCACAATATAAGTAATTTATTAATTTAATAAAATGAAATGTGAAACTTCTCTTTATATGAAGATGTTAATGTTAAAACTAGTAAAAGGAAAAATGAAACATCTTCAACCTAATTAGTTCTTGGATTTGCAATTAAAGGTAAAAAATTAATTTTTAATTTTGAATATTGTATCGATTCACATCACACTTTTTTCACCATGGTAAGATTTGCAAAACCTATACTGGAAGTTAGTCAATATTCTAATGTAGAGTATTTAGACTATATTAAATAAACTTCTTTTAATTTACATCACTACAATTAAATCAAACAGAAGGTGTAAGGAGATAAATATGTTTTCTTTTACAGTGTCACCACTCAAAATGTTAATAATTTAGTGACAAGTAGCAAAAAGAATTTGAAAATAATATAAAATTGATCATAAGTACATGTTCAATGGTTTCTTTAGAAAATGGGTTCCATTAGTGCATACCCCTATAAACCTTAGTTTGGACATCCTTCTCCTAAAGGGCATTCTTCAACTCTTCTAACTAAATGAAGAGCATACCCAATAATGCAAGATTCATTGGAACAAATAGATAAAAACACTTGAGTAAAACTATTATTATATATATGAGGTTGTTTGTTATCATAACAAAACATCACCAATCCTGATGCAAAAAAATAAACAAAAAATTTTAAAATTTTAAAATTTAGTTTTCCATTTTTCTATTTGATTTCTTTGTAATTTGTTAAAAAACAATTTTCATACTAGCTCTCTTCTGTAACTCTATCAATGCTACTATTCAATGAAGTGACAAATTAATACTTTAGCCCAAGCTACTATTCACTCTTCTTAAAGTTCTTTGCGTCTCCCTTCTCTATTCTTAAAACCCATTGCAAACAACATCTACCTCTCGCAAACCTCTGTTCTCTCTGTATTAAACATTCTCAAATCATTTTCAATATATCTAGGTTGTTATTATCTCTGGTGATTTTTTCAATATTAAACATTCTCTTATCGGCAAAAATACCGAACAACCTTGCTTTATTAGATTTTACAATAACACGCTCACCAAGTGTTTGACAAATTGTCCCAGCACACACCAAGCCCTCTCAAGTCTATTCACTACTGACCATCCACAACAACTTCATGCCACCAAGACGATCAAGTCATCTTAATTCACTATGGCTCACCAAACAATTGCAGCAACATCGTTCTCTAACCAACCCCATCAATGTTGAAGACAGCCTATCATTACCATCTTTTGTAGATTCTCTGCCATTATCCATAGATACACAGCCACCTACAGTTCTTGGGAATCTGACTCCTCCAACACAAATGAGGACCAGCAACAACTGGAAGTAGTGAAAACACAAGACCCAGAACAAGCAAATGTAGAAACAGTGGCAAAAGAACATAATGTGGACACAGACAGTGGCGAGATTCTTCCTACAACATGCAACCACAAAAAAAGGCAAATTTGTTGTTTTTCATAGTAGGTTGTAATTGAAAGTTAATGCATTTAACTCATTTCATCAAAAAGTTGATAAGGATGGTTTCGAAATTGTTTGTGATAGGCAGATAAATCCTTGTAAGTTTATACATGATGAAACTTTGGAAACTTTAAATATTCGTTCTGAAATTAAACATTATGTGGATAATATGGGTTGGATGCATTACATTAATGTTTGATACCCTGTATATGTGGAATTGATTAGGGAATTTTATGCCACTTTTCATTTCAAATTAGATTATCCAAATTTCAACTTGTTTGCTTTTGGTATAATCGAGTGTAGGCTTATGAATTAGTTGCATTCATTTTATGTTGCTTTATTTTGTGCACCAATCAAATTTGTGACAAAATCTGTGGCTAAAAGTGATGCATTTTTTAATGGTTGTTGTGATTATGTGCCTGAATTTGATCCATATGCACTGTGGTCATAACGGTTTGTTGATTCTGAGAAATGTAACCCTTGTAGTTCCAAAAGTTCTTCTCTTCACAAACCAACTTTGAAATTCATGCATCGTTTTCTGGTTTACAATTTTTCTGGTCGTAGACAAACTATTGGTATCCTATCAAAAGCTGAATTTTTCTTTCTATGGTGCATGGAAAATGATGTCTCAAGTAATTTATGTTTTTGGATGCTCACTCAAATGCATTCCATATTGAAAAAGCATAATGAAGCTTTAATCTTAGGCTCATATATCACTCAACCTGCTGTTAATATTGGAGTTTTAGATGTTGATAATAATAACCTCACAGTTGCTTGTCAGATGGAACTATTAGATTGTGAGTGTTTGTATAGGATGGGACTTGTAGTTACTGATGAAGCTGATGGATACACATTTGCCCGACTTGGACCGGTTGTACAACCTACTCCTCACCCACATTGGCAAAAAAGAAGAACTGCAACTACAAACATCTCCACAGACACAACTTCATAACAATCAAATCCCACCAAAACACTTCCTTCTATAAGTGATTCGACTATTTTCACACTCCTACAACATATGGAGCACAAATTGGGCAAATTGGAGCACAATCAGCTTGTTTTCTTTGAACAGCAGAAATTTCAATTGCCTTTTCCACCAACACCTTAATGCATTAATAGAAAAGCTTCTTAAACCTTTATTTTCTTTATTTTCTTGTTTTTTTAAAATTACATTAAGGACAATGTAGATTAGGTAAGGAGGGGGGAAACATTGAATGTTTGTGTGACTGTATGTTTTGAATTTACTATTTCTTTGTTAATTTTGATTTTGATTTTTTTCTTTTCTATCTTTTAATTTGCATGTGATGTGTGTTAAACCATGAAATTTTGTTTCAATGGTTAGAATGAGACTGAATTGTAAGCTTGAAGTCGCATTAGGCCAATTGAATAAAAGGTGAATCATGTTGATCAAGTAGTTGGTTACATAAGCTTACTCAAAAATTGATGCTTGAGTGATTAGGTAATGTATAAAAACATAATGGGTTTTCAATTGAGCCTATATGAAGAATTGAGCCTATATGACTCCATTCAAAAGTCATTTCATATCTTTGTGTGTGTGATACTCCCTTAGGTGATTACCTTCAAAAATTACTCTGAACCGGTTTGAATATATTAGATGCATGCTAAATAGAAATAATTAAGGATCTTTTTATTTTAACCTTTGACTTAAATGACCCACATATCTTATGTACCCTTGTAAACCCCTTTGATTCTTTACCCCTTTTGTTTCTTAAAGAAAACACCTCATTCTAAAACCCCAAACCCAATTAGCCTTACCTATTCACAAGTTTAATAAAGTTCTAAGTTAGCTAGTTTTAGGATTTTTAGCTATATTTTTTCTGAGACAAGTGTACTGATACTTCTACCCATAGAGCACATTGTATTTAGATGTTGTTATTGTTCACAATTAAAAAAACAAACAAACAAAAAAAAGAGAAACAAGTATAGTAGCAATAATAAGTCTTGAGTAGTTATTTATTTACATACAATTCTCATAAATACATTTTATTCTCCCTTTGTATACTTAGTGCTTTATGACTGCTTGTGAAGAACCCCTCAAACCCCTTTTGACTCACCTCAACCTTAACCTTATTACAACCTCAAATAAAGCTTTTTTGATCTATTTTAGCATGTAATCACTGTAAAAGAGAATTGGTGTATTTGCAAGTCTATGGTAGTGTGATTTCCTATAAGAAGTTTTGAGCAAAACATAACTTATAAACACTTGAGTGAAATGAGTGAATTCCGTAAGGAAAATCCATTATACGTTTATGCTTATCTTTGAATGATAGTATCATAAGTTGAGTTTGTTTAAGTGTAATGATGAAAACTAATCATGATGTGTGTAGTAGCTTGACATTCGATTGGCCAAAGTTTGAATGATTGCATGCGCCTGGTTTTCTCGAAAATGAATTGATAAAATTTGATGGTCGTGTTTAATTTGCTCAAGGGCGAGCAAAATGTTAAGTGTGGGGGGAGTTTGTTAGTGACTCTATTTTCTATCTTTTATGTGTTAATTTTCTTTGTTTTTGAGGTTTTAAGTTATACTTAATGGAAATTAATCTTGTTTTATGTCAAAGTATATTTTGGAACCAAATAAAAAGAACTGCAAACAATTTGGGACAAAAAGAGCTAAACCAGGTGTTGAATTAAATAGACATGGCCTTGTGCAGTGAATTAAGTGGTGAGCAATCCAGATCAAAACGCAATGCATGCTAGGAACATTTCCTAATGAAACACAAAATGACATAGTACATGGGAGACCAAAATGCAACAACAAAAAGGAATAAAACGTAGATGCTGGAAAAGCAAAATGCAGGAGGATGCTTGGCAAGAAGTAGAAATGTTGTTGTTGGAGGGTGGGTTATGCGTGGGTTTTTAAGTTGCATGAATAGTGATGGTGGCCAATAAAGATGTCCCATCAGCTATAGTAGCTGGAGGCAGAAGAGAAGAGTGATAGCGACAGAAATAGAAGAACAACATCAGTGACAGTTCCAAATAAAAATCAAGCCACAGCAACACCCATGACAGTCCCAAATAGTTAAGAAAAATTGTGATGTTGGGTAACTAAACTCTTATTTCTTAGTTTACGGAATCCTAGTTATTAAACTATGAGTGTTGTGAGACTTTCGTTCTTTATTTGAATCAATTTATTAATCAATTATTAATTTTTTTGGGGGTTATGATTTGATTGTTTGATTTTACAGGTAGTTGCGCAACTAGTTTGTGATTTTATTCAATCAATTGCTAGATTAAATAGGTTGACGTTCAATTCTTTTAATCAAAAGTAGCGACTAGGATTTTTGTCTACTACATTAAGGATATGATTCTAGAAAAAATAGTTGTCTAGGCTAAATATACATCGTAAATATGTTATCTAGTTTGTCGATTTTCTTGATTCGTAAAGCTATTAATTAATTAAATTTGAGATCGTATCCATGTTATTGATTAATAAGAGTTAATTCGAATACATGTTTTGGTTAACTAAACATAAGAGGAAATAGGTAAAGAAATTTACCACGACAAATACTTAACTAATAAATTGATTATTTTAGTGTCGATGATCAATGCAAGTTTAATAATGAAGAAGATCGGAAACCAACATTTGTTCCTATTGATTGTTAGATTCTTATTATTTTGCTATTAGTTATTTTCCAATTTCGTATTCCAATTAAATTCTGTTTATTTCACAATTTAAAACCCCACTTTTATTATGTAACTACTAACGTCTGAATTCCTCATGATAACAATCCCTACTTTCCACAACTAGATTAAAAAGAAACCAACTTCTTACAACATAAATTAATATTGTAGTGGAAAGTAGGGATTGTTCCCACAAGGAATTTAGATGTTGGTAGTTACGCAATAAAAGTGGGGTTTTAAATTATGAATTAAATAGAATTTGATTGGAATAAGAAATTGAAAAACAATTAATAGCAAAACAATGAGAATCTAACAATCACTAGGAACAAATCTTGGTTTTCAGTCTCCTTCATTATTAAACTTATGCTGATCATCGACACTAAAATATTCAATTTACTAGTTAAGCATTCGTTGTGGTAAATTTCTTACCTATTTTCTCTTATGCTTAGTTAACCAAAACATGTATTCGAATTAACCCTTATTAATTAATAACATGGATACAATCTCAAATTTAATTAATTAATAGCTTTACGAATTAAGAGAATTAACGAACTAGACAACATACATACGATGTATATCTAGCATAAACAACTATTCTTCCTATAATCATAGCCCTACCGGAGTAGACAAAATCCTAATCACTACTTTTGATTAAAATAATTGAACTTCAACCTGTTTAATCTAGCAATTGATTAAATAAAATTACAAACTAGTTACGCACCTAACTGTAAAATCAAACAGTCAAATAATAACCTAGAAAATAATTAATACTTGACTAATAAATCAATTTAAATAAAGAACAAAAGTCTCACAACATTCATAATTCAATAACTAGGATTTCATAAATCAAGAAATAAGAGTTTAGTTACCCAACATCACAATTTTTCCTAATTATTTGGGACTAGCATGGGTGTTGTTATGGCTTGATTTTTATTTGGGACTATTATGGGTATTGTTCTTCTGTTTTTGCCACCAACCCTCTTCTCTTCTGTTGCCAGCCCTCTTCTCTTCATCTTTTGCTACTGTAGCTGATGGGATGAACAAAGATTGTTGTCCACCATCACTGTTCACGCAACTTAAAAACCAACGCATAACCCACCCTCTAATGACAACGTTTCTACTTCTTGCCAAACATCCTCCTGCGTTTTGCTTATCCAACATCTGCAGTTTATTCCTTTTTGTTGTTGCATTTTGGTCTCTCTTGTACTGCATCATTTTGTGTTTTCTTGGCAAATGTTCCTAGCGTGCACTACATTTTGATCTAGATTGCTCACCACTTAATTCACTGCATGAGGCCATGTCTATTTAGGTTCAATGTCTGGTTCAGCTCTTTTTAGCCTAAACTATTTGCAGTTCTTTCTATTTAGTTCCAAAATATACTATGACATAAAACAAGATTACTTTCCATTAAGCATAACTTCAAACCTCAAAAATAAAGAAAATTAACACGAAAAAGATAGAAAATAAAGCTACTAACAAACTCACCCACAATTAACATTTTGGTCGCTCTCGAGCAAATTAAACACAACCATCAAATTATATTAATTTGTTTTCAAAGAAACCAAGCACATACAATCATTCAAACTTTGGCCAATCGAATGTCAAGTTACTACACACATCATGATTAGTTTTCATCATTCCACATAAACAAACTCAATTTATGATACTATCATTCAAAGATAAGCATAAACTCATAATGGATTTTTCTCATAGAATTCACTCATTTCACTCAAGTGTTTATAGGTTGTGTTTTGCTCAAAATTCCCTATAGCAAATCATACTATCATAAGCTTATAAATACATCAATTCTCTTTTACAGTGATTACATGCTAAAATAGATCAAAAGGGATTTATTTGAGGTTGTAATGGGGCTAAGGTTAATGTGAGTCAAAAGGGGTTTGAGCGGTTCTTCACAAGCAATCATAAAGCACTAAGTATTTAAAAAGAGAACAAAATGTATTTATGATAATTGCATGTAAATAACTAACTACTCAGCACTTATTATTGCTACTATACTTGATTCTCTTTTTTCTAGTTTTCTGTTTGTTTGTTTTTTTAACAGTGAACAATAACAACAGATAAATACAATGTGCTCTATGAGTAGAAGTATCGGTACACTAGTCTCAAAAAAACATATAGCCAAAAGTCTCAAAACTAGCTAACTTAGTACTTTATTAAACTTGTGAAAAGATAAGGCTAACAGAGTTTGATGCTTTAGAATAGGGTGCTTTCTTTAAGAAACAAAAGGGGTAAACGCTCAAGGGGGTTTACAAGGGTAAATAAGATAGATGGGTCATTTAATTTAATGGTTAAAAGAAAAAGGGCCTTAATCATTTCTATCTAACATGCGTCTAATAGATTCAAACCGGTTCAGAGCAAGTTCTAAAGGTAATCACCTAAAGGAGTATCACATACACAAAGCAATGAAATGACTTTTGAATGGAGGCATATAGGCTCAATTCTTCACCAAGGCTCAATTGAAAATTCATTATGTTTCTATACATTACCGAATCACTCAAGCATCAATTTCTGAGTAAGATTATGTAACTAACTACTTTAATCAATCAACATGATTCACCTTCTATTCAATTAGTTTAATTCGACTTCAAGCACACGATTAGTCTTATTCTAACTATTAAGATAGAATTTCATGGTTTAACACACATCACATGCAAATTAAAAGAAAAAATAAAGAAAAAATCAAAATCAAAATGAACAAAAAATTAGTAATTCAAGACACATAGACACACAAACATTTAATGTTCCCCTCCCATCCCCCCTACCAATTAATCTACATTGTCCTCAATGTCCTTAAAAAAAAATAAGAAAATAAAGAAAATAAAGTTTAAAAAGCTTCTCTGTTAATGCATCATGGTGTTGGTGGAAAAGGTGGTTGAAATTTCTACTATTCAAAGAAAGCGAGCTAGTTGTGCTCCAATTTGCGCTCCATATGTTATAGGAGTGCTAAAATAGTCAAATCACTTGTAGAAGGACGTGTTGTGGTAGGAGCTTGTGAAGTGTCTGTGGAGATGTTTGTAGTCACAGTTCTTCTTTTTCGCCGATGCAGGTGAGGAGTAAGTTGTACAGTCGATCCAAGTGGGGCAAATATGTATCCATCAGTTTCATCAGCAACTACAAGTCCCATCCTATACAAACACTCACAATCTAATGGCTCCATCTGATAAGCAACTGTGAGATCATTGTTATCAACATTTAAAACTGCAATATTAACAGCAAGTTGAGTTATATGTGAGCCTAAGATTAAAGCTTGATTATGCTTTTTCAATATGGAAAGCATTTGAGTGAGCATCCAAAAACTCAAATTAATTGAGACATCATTTTTCATGAACCATAGAAAGAAAAATTTAGCTTTTGATAAGATACCAATAGTTTGTCTATGACCAAAAAAATTATAAACCAGAAAATGATGCATGGATTTCAAAGCTTATTTACGAAGAAAAGAACTTTTGGAACTGCTAGAGTTATATTTCTCATAATCAACAGATCATTCTGACCACAGTGAATATGGATCAAATTCAGGCACATAATCACAACAACCATTTAAAAAGGCATCACTTTTAGCCTCAGATTTTGTCACAAATATCATTGTTGCACAAATTGAAGCAACAGAAAATGAATGCCACTAATTTATAAGCCTACATTCGATCAAACCAGGTGCAAACAAGTTAAAATTTGGATCATCTAATTTTAAATGAAAAGTGACATAAAATTCCTTATTCAATTCTACATATGCAACGTATCGAACATTAATGTACTGCATCCAACCCATATTATCCATATAATATTTAATTTCAGAACGAATATTCAAAGTTTCCAAAGTTTTATCATGTATAAACTTACAAAGATTTATATGCCTATCACAAATAATTTCGAAACCATCCTTATCACTTTTCCAATGAAACGAGTTAAATGTATCAACTGTCAATTACAACCTACTCTCAAAAACAACATTTTTACTTTTTTTGTGGTTGTAGTTGCGTGTTGTAGGAAGAATCTCGCCATTGTTTGCATCCACATTATGTTCTCTTGCCACTATTTCTACTTCTGCTTGTTCTAAACACTACTTCTGGTTGTTGCCGATCCTCATTTATGTCGGAGGAGTCAAATTCTCCAAGAACTGTAGGTGGCTATGTATCTATGGATAATGGTAGAGAATTTGCAAAAGAAGGTAACGATGGACTATCTTCAACATTGATGGGGTTAGCTAGAGAACGATATTGCTACAATTGTTTGGTGAGCTGTAGTGAATTGAGACGACTTAATCATCTGGGTGACATGAAGCTGTTGCGGTTAGTGAGTAGTGGACAAACTTGAGAGGGCTTGGTGTGTGCTGAGACAATTTGTCAAACACTTGGTAGGCATGTTACTGTGAAATCTAATGAAGCAAAGTTGTTGGGTATTTCTACCAATGAGAGAATGTTTAATATTGGAAAAGTCACTAAAGATAAAAACCCAGATACATTGAGAATGATTTAAGAATGTTTAATACAAGGAGAACATAGGTTTGTTAAGGGTAGACATTGTGTGCAATGGGTTTTAAGAACAGAGAAGGGAGACATAAAAAACTTTAAGAAGAGTGAATAGTAGCTTAGGCCAAAGCATTAATATGTCTCTTCATTGAACAGTACCATTGAGAGGGTTACAGAAGAGAGCTAGCGTGAAGAGAATTTTTTTAACTAATTAAAAATAAATCAAATAGAAAAACTGGCAAGCTAAATTAAAAAAAAACTTTTAATAAAATGAAATAAAAAATTAAAATAATTTAAATTAAAATAAATCTTGAGGTGTCTCCTAAGA
>JANSVA010294986.1:0-25022 GCA_025504915.1 Erythroxylum reticulatum
AATAATAATAATAATAATAATAATAATAATGATGATGATGATGATGATGATGATGATGATGATGATGATGATGATAAAAACAATAAAGAAATTAAACTACGATGAATAATAAATAATATGCCAGACAAAGGAAGCCCTAGTAAAAGCACATATAGTACCAGTCTTGTGTATCTCACCAATAAAGTCTCTATAGTGTGTACGAGCTCTCTCCCAGACTTTATAAATAACCGTGTTAAATTCAAAATTTCAAAAAAAATTCTGAAAAAAGAAAAAACATACAATAAGTACTTATAATCTACAATATTTATCTAATTAATGTATAAAAATTAATTAAAAATATATAAAAATATTTTTGTACCTTAAACTCTTGATAATAAAAATCCTTTGTGGCCTATGAGATATTCTTCCAGATATAACCTTAAAGGTCAATCTTCTACTTGAATTTAGATGTCATGGTTTTTGAATGCGGTCTAGACAAAATCAATCTAATATAAAAATAATTAATTATATATTTTTTTAAATTTAAACCTATAACTTAATTATAAACATATGGTGTTTCATGTATTTTCACTTACAAATTGTTGACAATTATGATATAAGTTCTTCCATTAACTCCCTCAGTTTCAGGCTGGAGACCACCTTCTTCATCCACATTGTTTATCCTGTATATCTCTGTCGATATAGGGGTGGTGGATGGTGTAGCAACAAGTAATGAAGGTGATGCCTCATCTGCAAGTATAGTAGCTGGAGGTACAACATCTGATTCAGTTACAGTTGCAGAATGTGATGCTTCACCTGGACAGTAACTGGCTTCATATCGTGATTTGAAACTTGGTCGCATCATATCCTGATTTCTCTTTGATGACATATTTTAACTTGAAATTCATATTTTATTGAATATTCCAGAAATATAACAATTTCAATTCAATATATACAATATATTATTAATTTAATAATTGATTTATTGAATATAATATTTTATTATAAACACAAATTAATCGCTATCAGCACTTAATTGTAAATAAAAATAAAAATCATCATCATCTTATTTTTCTGAAGAATTAGAATCAAACTCAGGTTCCTCTTCAAATCTCTCGCCCTCCTTATCCTCTCCAAATGAAATTTTAATATATTCATTATTTGGATTGTTCAAAGGTTCATTCTTGTCATATGTAACAAATGCATTTATTTCATAAACATCTTCCTGAAACACTTCACTTTCAAGTCTCTGTTCTCCTTTTCCATGTGATTCAAAAACATCTTTAGGTTTAACTTTGCAAATTGCCAACCAATTTGACTTATCTTGTTGTAAGCTAGGAAAAAGGACATAATACACTTGGATCGCTTGCATTGCCAACACGAAAGGTTCAAATTATCTAAATCTTCTTCGTTAGTTGATTTCAACTAGATTTTATTGACTATGTACTTTTGTACCAACATTAGGAGATGGATCAAACTAGTCACACTTAAATATCCCGCTCTGCTTTATTGGTAATGCAGGATACTCAATTTCAAGTATCTCAATAATTTTACTATAGTAATCCATCAATTCTCCATATATGCAGACTCCACTATTTATTGATGCCATATTATGACCATATTATTCTGTATGATATTTGTATCCATTAATGAAATACATCGGATACAATTTAATAGTTCACAAAGGTTCTTTCGTAAGATCATATATAAACTTGTTCTCTATTAGATTTTCTAAGACCTATACCAAAGAAATTATCATTTTAAATAGTATAATGTCATTTGAACACTTTAATCTTATAATTCAATCATTTCAATAATTGTAAGTAAAAACTTACATATTTCTCGAACCATCGAGGAAAGTGTCTTCCAACTTATTTATTGATATCATCTTGTGTTTTCTCGAGCATTAGCTTGCATAATCATTTCTTGTATAATCTAAAAACATTATTATATATTTTAGTTGTGAATAACACTAAATTTCGAAACCCAAATAATCAATTTCAACTTATTCAATGAAAGGTTAAACCTCTTGACAGTTCAATAAAATATAACCATGGGCAGCCTCTATTTCTTCCTCTGTTAACATTCTTATTGTTAACGTCCATATGTTTATCTAAGATATGTGAAAATGGATAAGTTACCATCAACATCACCTGTTCCTCTCCCATCATCATTATGAGGAACTTTTGTTTCTCTTGAGTGAACATGCGTCTCAAAATAATGTGAATAAAATATACTTGTTGCCTCCACTAAATAAGCATTATATATTGAACCTTCAACTTTAGCATTGTTTTTGACATTTTTTTTAAGTGATGCAAATACCTACATTAGCGAATAAGGTTATTACAATTCTGTTATTAAAACATATTATTACTTCAATTTAAATATTTAATATAATTACCTCTCAAACGGATACATCCATCGATATTGAACTAGACCAACAAGTTTAGCCTCGTGTACTAAATGCACAGGTAGATGCTCCATACAGTTAAAGAAGCTTAGAGGGCAAATCTCTTTTAATTTGTATAAAATTAATGGAATTTTCCTTTCTAGTTTTTCCATTTCATCCAAATTTATTTTAGATGATGTTAAGCTTTTGAAAAAAAAACTTAATTATGTTATAACTTTTTAAACCTTATTTGGTAGTAGCTCTTGAAATGCAATTAGAATTAGCCTTTGCATAAACACATGACAATCATAACTTTTCATCCTAAATAATTTGTACTTCCTCATATCCACATATCTTGCTAAGTTTGAAACATAACTATTGGAAAACTTTAGACTTTTCAACTGTTCACATAAAATTTTCTTTTGTTTTTTGTCCAAAGTGTAACATGCTTTCGAATATTTACCGGTGCAAAGATCTTTATCTAACTCATTCCTTCTACAAAAAAGTTTCAAATCAGCTCATGATTTTACATTGTCCTTTGTCTGCCCTTCAATGTTCAATATGGTATTGAACAAATTGTCAAACATATTTTTTTACATAAGCATCACATCTAGATTATGACATATCAAATTAGTTTTCCAATATGGCAAATCCCAAAAGATGCTTTGTTTTCTCCAACTAAAGTTTTTACTAATGCTTGTATTGACTCCATCAGCTTTAAATTCTATAACTTTCAACAACTCTAATTCATCAATCTCCTACAATATCTCTTCACCAGCTTTGTAAGGGGGAGGAGGTATTTGTACCATCATATTTTTGATGAAATTTTGTTTATTGTGTCTAAATGGATGATCTAGACGAAGACATTTTCTATGGTTGTCAAACCAATATGTTTTGCCCCTGTTTGGAAGATAAAATACATCAGAATCATTACCACAATAAGGACAAGCCAATTTCCTTGCTGTGCTCCATCCAGAAAACATATCATATGCTGGAAAATCAATAATAGTCCACATTAAAGTTGCTCTCAATACAAAACTTTGTTTCAGAGACACATCATATGTCTCTATACCATATTTCCAAAGATGTTGTAATTCAAATATCAATGGTTGTAAGAATACATCAATTTTATGCTTTGCATTTGTAGACCCTGGCACAATCACTTTCAAGAACATATATGCCTCATTCACACACATCCACAGAGGAAAATTATAAAGAGTAATTATTATTGGCCATGATGCATAATGGCTGGATTGACCAAAAGGTTGGAATCCATCTATCGACAATCCTAACTTAACATTTTGACTTTCAGCTGTAAACTCATAATGAGTGTTATTGAAATATTTCTATGCCAGGGCATCCGATGGATGACTCATTATTCTATCTTCCTATTCATGTTCATTATGTCATCTCATGTGACATGCAATAACATCAGAAGCATATTGTCTTTGAAGTCTTAGAATTAGCTAAAAATAATACACCTGCTTCTAGGGTATTAATTTCTATTTCATAGAATGCTTTGTAGGCTTGAACCTAAATTGACCATAAAATTTGCACTTTTGTAATTCCATAACATCTTCCCAATACAACATACATCCTAAATTGTAACAATCAATTTTTTCAATAGGCAAACCAAGACCCCTAATAAATTTCTTCATATTGTAAAAACTATCAACCATTATATGATTAAGAGGCAATAATTCATTATACCATCCAAGAATTTTATCAAAACTACTATCAGAAATATGCTCTTTAGACTTTATGTTCAATATTCGAGTAATTGAAGACAATTGAGTCATTGTCTCATAATTTGGCCATAATTCTTGGTCAGCTAAATGTAGTAAATCAAAAAATTGTTTTGCATGTAGGTTTGGTTCTTCTTCAAGATTTTCTATATTTTCCTAAAAGGTATAATCGACTACATCATAAACCATTTGCATGTAAGGATTTTTAGTTGCATCCACATTATTTGTTCTAAATCCAATTTCCCCTTCAAACTCATCCACATTTACTTATGAGTTTACTTCATTACCCCTTGAGGTGTTACAAATCAATGGCTCCACATGTCATATTCACTTAAAATGATTTGGAACAAACCCTTTTCTTAGCAAATGGCCATTCACTTCATCAATAGGAAGGAAATGAATATGTTTGCACTTTTTACATAGACATATGATCTTCAGGTCATCCATATATATAGGTTTAGAACATACGTAATGAATAAAAGCTTCAACTCCCTTAATAAACTTAAGATTAGTGAAACCATCAGGTGTTAATCTTCTATACATCTAATCTTCATGTCCCCTAACTTTACACAACATCCCCTAAGTATTAATCAATCGAATTAATTACCTACAATTGATGTCAATACTATGATACGTTGCATTGTTTACACCTATGAATCAAGAAAGCAAGTTTTGTTGTGACTCTTAGGCTTATGGAATTTTTCACTGATAAGCCTCATGAGAGTTACATCACAGGTTTTCAGCCTATATACCTTCTTAGGTTTTATTATGCAAAGAATTGCATTGTATATTAAACCTATGAATTTCTTGTATTAATATGAAGTTTGAATTAATCACATTGAAGTTGAAGTATTTATGTTTGAATTAATCACCTACAATTGATTTCAATACTATGGTACATCACATTGTTACACCTGTGATCAAGAAAGCAAGTTCTTGCTGTGACTCCTAGGCTCGTGAAATTTTTCACTAATAAGCCTCAAGGTAGCTACATCACAAGTTTTTAGCCTATATACTATCATAAGAACTTAGTTATGCCTCAAATCATCCATAAGATCTCAAACTCATTCCACGTACAGTAAATACTTAGACTATTAAAGAAGAACCTAAAACCTCATTAATGATTATAAGAATATTCTAAACAACAATACAAAATCAAGACCTCATTTTTATTCACACAAAACCCAAATGCATTAGAATCGTTTTATTAAAGCAATACATTTGGTAGACATTAGTTGGACGACTTACTTGGATGAACGGATAACTTTAGACTACAAAGAAAAAGGATGAACGACGCTTTTCAATATAATATAGGGCCTGCAAAAAAGAATATTTTATATTTAATATAATACTTGTTCAATAGATTTGTTATATGTTTAATATAACAAAGCAAGCAAATCAGAAAATAATATTGTTTGTTTTGAAATTGAAATATGTGGATTTTTAATGAGAGTAATGTTAAAAATATTACTAGACTAAACCAATCCCAACTTGCTTGGTTTAAACTATCCGTAAAATCATACAGAATATTATAAAATATTCTAATTATAATTTTCATTTTGATAACCGACACAACTATCATTAACAGAATTTGACTCAAAACAATATAAAAAGAAGGGTAAATTATTCAAAAATAAAAAAGTGTGTGAATTCTCCTTATTATTTATATATCAAAATTTTAAATATAATTAACAAAAAAGTATTATCAATTATAATAATCAAAATTAACCCTAATAATTTAAATACTCTTTAAACCTTTATAAAACTAGTCTTTCATCAACAATTAATCAATTATGAAATAACAAATTAAATTACACAATTTAAGTCATTAACAATAATTTTTAAATATTTTTTAAAAATCACTAAATATTTATTTAAAGTATTTTTTTTAGCCAATCGACTTAAAGCACAAGTCCTACAAGATTCCTAGGTCCCCTTTTCTCTTTCATTTTCTTTATACAATAAGTCAACATGTGCTCTACTCTATAAAAAGAAAAGTTGTGCCTTTAACAGGGAAAGATCAAGAGGTGTCAAGTTGTTGGAATCAATTTTTCATTGCTTCATTTAACAAACACCGTCTTCTAAATGAGGTTGATTTAGCAACAAAATCAATAACCAACATATGCAGAGCAATCCCATATGCAGATTACTCCCGTCATTTAACATCAACACAATAGGCAATTCATCAAACACCTTACATACATTAGAAATTCATCTTAACATCAAAACCAAAATCACTTCTTTTCCCTTCCATCATTAAAATTTATACATTGAAATTGTTTTCCAATCACAGAATACCCAAATAAATGAATGTTATTAAATACCTAAATACATCCAACATCACACGAAATAACAGAGATGAAAGGCTGTAAGAATACCTCCGCTGGAGGACATAATGACAATGGTCGAAGAAGACAAATGCCGACAAGCAGAAGAGGAGTCCACGACAGAGAAATTGGAGAGAGGAAAAACACTTGAAAAAATGTAGGGGAGAGAGGAAAAACAAAGAAGAAGACACAGGGGGAGGGGGAAGGGTCTTTCTGGTGGGTTTAATATAAACGAAAATGACATTTTTTGGTGTTGAAGTTGAAGCAAGCGATGATGTTTACCTTGAAAATTTACTGACTTAAATGTTTTTGTCGATAAACTTAAAACTTTTTATTCCACCAAGAATTCTCGCCTTCTTTACCGATATAAATTTCTATCGTCGCTAAAGTCTGTCGAAAATTTTGCCGGGATGATTTCCTTCCATATTTACTAATGTATATTATTATCATCACTAAATGAAATTTTTCCTGACAATGTTATCGATGAAAATTAATTTTTTGTCTGTAATTTGCAACGATTTAGTTTCGATCGGTAATTTTCTATCGCCAATTCCTAATTTTCTTGTAGTGAAATCTTGCAACTACAACTAGCCCTAAACACGTCTAGGATAAGGAAACAAAGCTAGCGAAACAAGGAATTAAAAGGAACGAAAGCCGAGGAGAGAAAAAGAGGTGAGAACAAAATCAAAAGAGAAGGAAAGCTGCAGAGGAAGCTAGGAAAAGAGGACAAGGAAGCAAGGAGAATAAACAGAAGAAAGAAAGAATACGAAATAGGTTAAGACTACATTTTGAAGACTATAAGAGGATCTCTGTAAGACCATTTTTTTGGTGTTTGACAAACACCAATATTAGGCAACTTCTACAATATGACGGTGGCATGTTTTAACAAGTTTTCAGGTCCCTTTGACGGTATTTAGCCAAAAAACAATATATTATATATGTTGGAATTATTTATGGGTGTTGGAAAAATGAAGTTGCATTAATGGATAGCTTTAGTTCGTTAATGGATAAGCCTGGTTTTGTATGGCTATTAGGAAATGTAACGTTGCATGTTATGGCATCTTCGTGTGTTAGATGTAAACCTTGCATGGATGTATGAAGATTGGCATTATTCATATGATATCTCATTTAATTATTTGGACAGCCTTAGTATATTGGTGGATGTTTTTGCTTGGCTACTCAATATAAGTTAAACGTTACATAGCTTAACAATTTCATGGTTTGCTCTACATAAATGCATGGTTTGCATGTTCTTAATGAGTACGTAATGCAAGTTATATTTTTAGTTAATTGTTTGGACAATTTTTTTGTAAATAGTCAACACCTCTAGTAAACTGTCAAAAAAACTTGTTCAATATTTTGCAACAAAAAATCCCTCTGTTCGTTAATTCTATCGCTAGTTCCATTTGCTTGAAAACTCCAAGTGTTTCAAATAATCTTGCTCCATTTAACAACCTGTCATAATGTTGTCTTTGTTTCTTCTTTGTGAGAGTATTTTGCTCAACCAATTGTGGAAACTTGGTTGCATTACAAGGTAGAATTTGTTGAGTTTTCTAGCCTAAAAAATAACCTTGTAATAGGTTTCTATCATAGTAAGATTTTCAATGGAACGTAAGAGATAAATGGTGGGCAAAAACATGGAACAACTGAGAGAAAGTATGGCTCAATTGGAGCAAATTCTTGGACTTGTTTCAAAAGAGAAGGGATTCAACATGGCTATTTGATTGGATTCAATCATTGAGGCGTTGGAACACATCTATAAATGATTTGATGACATTTTAAGTGAAGCAAATAGGAGGATGTTGGTGATGGAAGATGCATTGGCACTTCTTCGATCCAATATTATCCAACCTAACAGATGGAGTTAGAGAAGACTCAAAGTTCTAGAACCAAAGCATTTTGATGGTGGTGAAGATATTAAGATGCTGGAGAATTTCCTATAGGACATGATACAATATTTTCTTTCAAAAAGGGTACCATAAGATGATAAATTAATGCTGACTAGTATGTACTTGGTTGGTGATGCAAAGTTATGGTGGCATGCAAGGATGGATGATGATCTAAATGTGGGTCGTCTATGAATTAACACAAATAATGTGTTAGTTTGGGAAATAAAGGACCAATTCTTGCCTTGTAACACCTCTTAGGTAGTGAGGAAGGCTTTGAGAAAGTTGTGATATAATGAAATGTTCTGAAAGTATGTTAAGGCGTTCAACTCTTTGATGTTGGATATTTGCAACATGTCGGAGGAAGACAAGCTATTTAACTTCTTGTTAGGACTTCAATCTTGGGCACAAATTGAACTACAGAGGCAAGGTGTTCAAGACCTCCCAAGTGCCATTGCTGTAGCTGACCAGTTGGCGGATTTACGATCAAATAAAGACAAGAAAAAATTTTCCAGTTGTAATGAGAATGAGAAAGTTGTTGGAGAAAATTTCGTGGGGCAAAATGAGAAAGGTTAAAACGTGAAAATCACTAAAAATTATGCTCAACAAAATGTTACTTGTTTTATATGAGTGGACCACATTATGCAAGGGAATGTTCAAGAAAGACGAAGTTGAATATTACTGGCCGAGGAGGAGGACAACAGTGAAGTAGTAATCGTCAATCCATTAAAAGTGGAAAAGGCAGAAAAGACACTTAAAAGTGGACTTTTAGGACCTTTGAAAAATAAATATGATGGCTGCACATTTAAGGGAGTCTAGAGGGACTTATATAAGCTTCCTTCGGTGGTGATAAGGGGTTATAATCAAACTTGTAGTCACATATTTGATTATTCCATTAGAAGTAAAGACGTTTGTTGTCCTTTGAAGTTTGAAAGTTGGTAGCAGGGGATGCCACCATTAAATCTTGATGAAATGACATGTACTGGAATTTCAATTTGGTATACATTTTATCCAACATGTTTTGTTATACTTTTGAAGGGCAAAAGGTAATGGATTGACCAAATTTGGGAGCAAGTAGCTAAGGACAAATATGTTAGATAGATTTAGCACTTAGGCTGCCAACGAGGATGTCATCTTTCTTTTAGTAGGGGAGGTTTGTGAGACCTTATTTTTGGTGTTTGGTAAACACCAATACTATACAACTTTGGCAATATGATAGTGGCATGTTTTGGCAAGCTGTAAGGTCCCTTTGATGTTATTTAGCCACAAAACCATATATTATATATGCTGGAATTACTTATGGGTGTTGGAAAAATGAAGTTGCGTTAGTAGAGAGCTTTGGACAAAAACTTTGCATCGTTAGTGGACAAGCCTGGTTTTGTGTGGCTACTTGGAAATGTAACGTTGCACAGTGTGGCATCTTGGTGTATTAGACATTAACCTTGCATGGTTGTATGAAGATGGGCATTATTCATATGATATCTCGTTTAATTATCTAGACAACCTTGGTGTGTTGGTGGACATTTTTGCTGAGCTACTCAATAAAAGTTAGAAGTTGTATGGCTTAACGATTTTGTAGTTTACTCTATGTAAATGCATGGTTTGCATGCTCCTAAGGAGTATATAATGCAAGTAAAATTTTTTGTTTATTGTCTACATAGTTTTTGTAAACTATCCAAACCACTTGCAAATTGTCCAATGCTTTAACCTTTAGTTGTTAATGTTTGGAGGATATAAATGATAAGGCATGACTTAGTTGTAGATTATCTACTCTTCTTATCTAGTTTGTTAAGATATTGTAGATATTTTTGTTACTCACTTTATTATTTATTGATGTACCTATATAACATTTGATGCAGTTGAATAGAATGTTCTTTACACAACCTAATCTCTATATGATATCAGAGCAGTTTTTATCCTAACGGAACACAAAATTTAAATAATGGCTCCAAATGTTGTTCCTGTCGCTGAAGATAACTCAGGCATCGTTGCCTTAAATATGCACACTAGATTCAAACTCACAAGACATAATTATCCGGCTTAGAAAGTCCAGCTTATGTCATTGTTTATCAGTTACGACTTGTTGGGATATGTTGATGGAAGTACTCCATGTCCTGAAGAAACTGCAATCGACTTCAAGAAATGGATAAGGCAAGATCGTCTTATTCTTCATGCCATCACGAGTTCAGTTGATGCAAAATCATCAACATGTTAGGCGAAATGCAGACTTCTCATCAAGCTTAGGCTTTACTCGCCCAATTGTAGGCAAATAAGTCTCGTTCTTGCATCATGACTCTCAAAGAACAACTAATTAATCTCACAAAAGTAGACCAGATTGTTTTGGAGTATCTCCAACGAATCGAAAGCATTGCTAATGAACTTGCTCTTACTAGCAGTGTTGTAGACGACACATACTTCATCATTCACACTTTTAATGGCCTTCCAACTGAGTATAGTGATTTATGTGCGGTTCTTCGAGCTCGTAAGAGTCCAATCTCCTTCAAAGACCTTTACGATAAACTTGTCGACCATGAAACGTTTCTAACAAAGAAACATGGAAGTTTTCCTGCATCTGTCATCACTGCAAATGCTGTAACTCGGGTGTGGCAATCACAACATTGAGGAGGACAAAGTTTGGGTCAGTACTATCAGCGCCCTAGACACCAGTTGATGCAAGCAACTCCCAAATCCAATTTTTTGCATGATGTAATATGCCAATATTGTGACAAGCCTGGGCACTCAGCAAAGGACTATCGGAAGCTACGACGTGGACTTAAAAATGGTTCAAGACTAGGCACTCATCTTGCATTCTCACAAGTCGGTTTGCATCCTAGCCTAGTGCAGTATAGTTTGTTCAGCTTGGCACTTTTCTTCCCACGCTTGTCTATCATTATGGAGATGCATCTACACCTGAAGTGAGCTACTAGCATCCATCATCACAACAGGAACTTTACTACGTAGCACCTGCACATTTCGGCTCCTCAGCGAATGATCCCTCGGCATATCTTATATAATCAGTACTTGCTTCTTCGGCTCATTCAGCACCTATTGCAGCCTCTTCCCAATACTGGATTCTCGATTCAGGGACGTCTCACCATATCACTAATGGGCTTCACAATTTGAGTCTTAGAATGCCGTATTAGAGTAATGAAAAACTTCAAGTTGGTGACGGTTTCAATCTCCCAATCTCTCATATGGGAAGTTTTCAGGTTCCAACCAACACAAAATCTTTATTTTTTGACAATGTTCTTTACGTACCAAACATTAGTTGCAATCTTATTTCGATAAAATTTTGTTGCATTACTAATAGGGTTTCTATGGAATTTTTTTCCAAATTTCTTTCAAATGAAGGACTTACGGATGAGAGCGATGCTTCTCACGAGTTCTAGTTATGGAGGTCTATACAATTTCAATCTTCGCAACCTAACACCAACAGTTTTTTTCACAAAAGCACTATACCCCGATATTCTTCGTCAAACCCTTAATCATCCATCTCTTAGAGTCTCTCGACATCTCCAGTACTTATTTCCACTCAAGAGTCCATCAACAGAGTCGTCTATTTATGTCTCGTGCAAATGTGTGAAAAGTTATAAATTGCCATTTTCTTTTCAACATTTAGTTAGTAATAAGCCACTAGAACTTTTGTTTGCGGACGTTTGGGGTTCAGCTCTAATGGTCTCTCTAGATGGTTATTGTATTAATTTCATTTTTATAGACCATTATTCCAAATATATTTGGTTATTTCCTCTTCAAAATAAATCAGATGTCTTTGTAATTTTTGTTCGTTTTAAATCAGTTGTTGAAAATTTTTTCAACACAACAATAAAATCCCTCTAGACTGACAATAGGGACGAGTTTCTAAAACTCTGCTCTTTTTTGTTTACTCATGACATCTCTCACTTTACTACTCCTCCCCACACACTTGAACTAAATGGTACAACATAGCGTTGACATCATCATATTGTCGAAACTGCTCGGTCTCTACTTCACTTTCGTCACCTTCCTCCTATTTTTTGGTCCTATGCTTTTTAGATAGCCACATATCTCATTAACCGTATGCCAACACCATTACTTCACATGAAGTCTCCCTATGAAGTGCTTCGTCAAACTTAACCTTCCTACAAACACCTCCATTTGTTCGGTTGCTTATGTTTTCCATGGCTACGACCATACGTTGACCACAAACTTCAACCTTGCTCCGCACCTTGTATCTTTGTGGGCTACTTATTGACACAATTTACATATCTTTGTGTTGACCCAAAAACAAACAAGGTTTATAAATCTTGACATGTTAAGTTTATTGATGATCAATTTCCACACCCACACTTAGTTCAGTCCACATCTTCACACAATAATCCTATTCCCATTCCTGTCACTCCCTACCATGTTATATCTACTGGACCCGTGACTCCGACTACTAAGATTATACTGCCTTCGTCTAAGGTCGCATCACATCCGACTATCATTAACTCAGCACGACCACAATAAAATACTCATCCTATGCTCACTCGCTCAAAAAATCACATCTTTCGACCAAAAGTTTTCACCACCTCTAAATACCTTTTACTCAATACAAATGAGCCTAGAACCATAACCGAAGCTCTTAAAAATCCTGAATGGCATGGTTCAACATTTTCGAAATATGATGCTCTTGTTCAAAATGCAACGTGGGATTTGGTTTCAACTTTAGAGGCAACAAATGTGATTAGCCGCATGTGGATGTTTCAAACTAAATGGAAACTAGATGGTTCAATTGATAAATACAAATCTCGACTGGTAGCAAAATGATTCAGTCAATGTCCTAGCATCGACTACAAGGAAACCTTTTCCCTAGTAATCAAACATCCAACAATAAAAATGGTTATTATTATTGCACTTTCATCTTCCTGACCATTACATCAGATGGATGTCAATAATGCCTTTCTACAAAGAGATATGCAAGAAATTGTCTATATGAAACAACACTGGATTTGTTCATCCGGATTATCTTACTCACGTGTGCAAACTTCGGAAGGCCATTTATAGGTTAAAACAGGCACCTTGAGCGTGGTATAATGAACTTCAGAGCTACCTTCTCCAGTATGGTTTTACTACAAGCACCAGTGATTCGTCTCTTTTTATATATCACAAGGATGGAGTCATCATGTATTTTCTTGTTTATGTGGACAATCTACTTCTCATTGGAAGTTTAAACACCTATCTCCAACAACTTATGGTAGATTTATCCATACGGATTTCTCTAAAAAATTTGGGTACTCCGAGTTACTTTCTTAGGATTGAGATCATTCCAAACCTAGACAGTTTGTTCTTATTGCAACGACACTACATTTGAGATCTTCTGGATCATTTTGGCATGGCTGAGGCAAAACCCTGTCACACTCCTCTTTGCACTTCCACGATCTTAAAACTAGATGATGGCATAACATCTATGGATGCTACTTTATATTGCAGTAATCTAGGCGTTTTATAATATGTGACTATCACTCGTCCAGACATGAGTTACGCAATCAAAAAGTTGTCACAATTTATGCACGAGCCTTCTAACACTCACTTCTGACAGCTAAAACGAACTCTTTGGTATTTGAAATTCACATTCGATTACGGTCTTTAACTATCTCGCTCCACGAATCTTAAACTAGAAGCCTACAATGATGCTGATTAGGGTGGCTACGTGGACTCCAAAGTCTCCACCTCTGCCTACATTATCTACTTCGGTGAAAATCCTATCTCATGGTACTTCAAATGTCAAAGGACTGTAGCTCGCTCGTCGACTGAGGCAGAATATCAAGCTATAGCTAACACAACAACAGAAATCATATGGCTACAAAAACTCATTCAGGAATTGCATCTTCACATACCTACACTTCCAACTATCTTTTGTGATAATATCAGTGCCACTTATGTTTGTTCCAATCATGTCTATCACTCAAGGATGAAACATATTGCATTTGATTATCATTTTGTCCAGGAACAAGTACAAAACAAATAGCTTCAAGTTTGTCACATTTCCACTCACGACCAAAATGTGGATGCACTCACTAAACCACTCACTCGAGCCAAATTTGAGACATTTTGAGACAAGATGAACATTTTCGAAAGAACGTTCATCTTGCGGGGGCATGATAAGTCATGACTTAGTCGTAGATTATCTACTCTTCTTATCTAGCTTGTTAAGATATTGTAGATATTTTTGTTACTCATTTTATTATTTATTGATGTACCTATGTAACATTTGATGCAGTTGAATAGAATGATTCTTTACACAACCTAATCTCTATTATAAATATGCTATAAACCCTGCAGACTTGTGTGTGATATGTACTTCAATATTCTGCAATCTTTTTGTTAATTCCATTGTTGGTTTAATTTGTTTGAAAACTTTAAGTGTTTTAAATAATCCTACTCCATTTAATATCCTATCATAATGTTGTCTTCATTTCTTCTTTATAGGAGTATTTTGCTGAACAAGTGTGAGAACTTGCACTACAAGAAAAATGGAGTTTAGTGACGAAAATTACCGATGTAATATCTACACATTCTATAGAAAAACCTAGTTAGAGATGGAATTTACTGACAAACTAAGGCGTCAGAGATATGGCCGTCAGTAATAATTTGTGATGAATCACAGAATGTCTGTGGCAAATTTACCTACAAAAATTTTGTGTAACCGTCGGTGAATATAATGACGGTTATTCTGTGCTGTTTTCGGTCAATAAAGTTACCGATAAAAAAGATATGTTTTTTGGTAAAATTATCGACAATTTTATTTATTCTGTCGGTAAATTAATGTTGTCATTATCAATGGATATTAGTTTTTCGTTCGTAAATCCAATAAATTTTACTGACGAACTTTATTTTTCATTCATAAATTTAATAAAAACTAATTTTTAAATTTCCCTGCATTAAATTTTATTTGATGATGTTATGGTTGATGCATAATTTAAACAGTTATGAGTTATCTGTTGATAATATTTTGATTTGTTTCAACATTTAATTTGTTAAAACAGAAAGTTGATTGATGATATAAAGTAAAAATTATCTTAATTGATAATAAAAAATTATTTTGTACACAATAAGTATTTGTAATTTATACAAAATGACTACAAGTACGATATTCATTTAGTGATCGTGAATGCTTTGATTGCTACAATTAGGTGTTATGCCTTCCCTTTAACTCATCCACCTTATTACGGAGCTGAGTTATGTACTCCATTGATTGTTGCAACTAAGTTGCCATTGTCTGCACTGTACTCTGAAGCTCATTGACTTCATTGATTATCGAACGCCTACTAGATGTTGCTGTACTGGACGTGGAAGATTGCTAATAACATATGTTCGCAAATGAACTTAAGCTGAATATCTTTCCATGACGGTCCTACCATCCACTGAATGAAGATAGGTTTGAGTCTCATCAACATCTTCAGACTACTGAGATTGTCGTTGAATACTTTCTTATATTTGGTCCTATCATAAGGTAATATTTATGTTAGTAAGTGATAATTATTAAGCATTAATATTAAAGCATAAAATTCACATACATTTAGTTCTATACATCAGGTGTTGACGAAGGTCACACCTTCTTAGGGTGAGTATGTAAAAAGAGTTGACGGGGTGTAGGCTTCGTACCCATAAACTTTTCTTGTATCAGAATAAAATGTTATAAGTGAACTACAATTTATAACATTATTATCATTCTTCATAATATACATATTTTTATAAAAAAAATTCACATATCAAATTAAATTGAAATACACCAAAGTAAAAAAACTAGAATATAAATGTAAAGTGTAGATACTTACAAGTCTTTCTGCATGCTCGTGGTGGGTAATAGGTCCTCCAGTATGTACCGGAAGACTCTCTCTCCCTGGTCTTCCACGTCTGTTGGTAGAATTACCATCTGAAATGGAGATTGCCTCGAGTGATGTCCAATACTGCTGCTAACAACTCTATATTTATTCAGAAATATAAGGCGATCGTACATTAGTCTTGTGTATCGCACCAATAAAGTCTCGATAATGTGTACGTATTTGTCTCTCCCATACTTCATAAATGACCGTGTCAAATTCAAAATCTCAAAAAATTTCTTTCTGAAATAAAAGGAAAAACATGCAATAATTATTTATAATGTAATAATATTTATCTAATAAATGTACAAAAATCAATTTAAACACAAAAAATAGTTTTTTTACCTTAAACTCCTTACAGTAAAATTCCTTTGTCGCCTGAGAGATATTCTTCCATATATAACTCTTAACATCAATCTTCTCCTTAAATTTAGATGTCATGTTTCTTGAATATGGTCTAGACGGAATCAACCTAATATTAAAACAATTAATTTTATACCATTTTTAAATTTAAACCTATAACTTAATTATAAATATATGGTGTTTTATGTATTTTCACTTACGGATTTTTGACAATTGTGATGCAAGTTCTTCCATAAGCTCCCTCTAGGCTGGAGGTCGCCTTTTTCATCCGCATTGTTTGCCCCTGATATTTGTATCATAATAGAGGTGGTGGATGATGTAGTAGCAGGTATGGAAGGTGTTGCCTCATCTGCAAGTGTAGTAGTAGCTAGAGGTACATCATTTGATTAAGTTGTAGCTACATAATATGATGCTTCCCCTAGACAGTAACTGACTCCAAATCGTAGTCTAAACTTTGGTCACATTATATCTTGTTTGCTCTTTAGTGGCATATTTCAACCTAAAATTCATATCTCATCATTTGAATTAATATTTCCCATTTTTATTTTGGTGTGTTATGCTACTCTTACGACAACTCTATCAAATTTGTGGTGGTAGTAATATTCGTAATTAAATATGGAGGAAAATCATCCTGACAAAATTTGCAACAGACTTTAGTGATGGTATAATGCCTGTCTGTAAAGAAGGTGGGAATTGTATAAGGTATTTTAAACAATATTAATTATGATAATTACAAAAATCATCAAATAAGTGACCATATATAGTCATTCTATAAAACTATTGACAATCCTCGATAAGGAAATTCTAATCCTTTTTGCCCTTCTCTAGTCAAAATTTCCAGTAATCTAATGATATGATAATGAAATTGGAATCACGTCTCTAATAGTGTTATAGTTGCAGCCTGTTCTGTTGTGGTAGGAGTGCTAAGTTCATCAGAATCTCCCTACAACTCAACTGCTTCTATGTGGTTGAACAACCTACACATATAGGATGGCTCCTGCATTTAGAGGCTTATGGTGTGAAGTGCAGATGGACATTGTTTCATGACATGTGCCTTGCTTGTCATTAGATTAAGTCAAGCTTTAATATACAAAAACTTTTGGTCAATAGACACATCAAAACAAAAAGATATGGGTATATCCAAGTGTTCTAAGTAGTCCCTGAAACTTGTCACTCTTCAAGTGCAAGAGTAAAACTATATGGCCAAATAATGGATACCGTTCTTTTCTATTTTAATTTTACTGTTGTACAAACAATGCTAGTTAGGCGGAAGTAAAAGAAACTAGAAGGTTAGTATTTTGTATTCAGAGACCTAAGAACCAAATTACATATAAGAAAATTGCAAAAGTCTAAACATAGAAATATGGTCCAAGTTCCTATATCCACTAACATGTTTACTAAAAAAGTTAACATCTTCTTCACGTCCTTCTTTGATGTCTCATGTACTTCCCGCATCTTGGCTAACGAAATTCAATCAAATTAACTTGAACCCAGTAGAGAGATATGCAAAAGCAAAGCGAAAAGGTAAGTGGAAACCTGAGACATTGAGCTCACCACAATTGGCTGATGGAGGCAGGTTCTATAAAGGTGACGGTGAAGGTTTTTGGAGACTATCTTTCGAAAAGGATGGTTTTGATGGCCAAAAGAGTATAAGCGTCTTAAATTCAGTTAGACAAAATTCAGACGACAACTCTAGTTTTGCAGCATCTAGTTGCCAGACGGTTAGATCAAATGATGTAGGTAAGTATTATAAGGAGTTTATGAATAGTGTTTGTGGTTTAAGAAAAATAAGAGGATTGACGAGGGAAGTAGAGATTTTTCGAGAGAAGGAAACAGACACAAGAGAAAAGTTGGTAGAAATTAGAACACCAAGACTGATACTTGAAGTAGATAGGAAACATGGGAAAGCACGCAAAAAGGCTTTTGAAGAGGGGCAATTAGAATTTGATGAAGAGAAAGTATACGAAGCAGAATGCATATCAACATAATCAATTGCAAAAAATAGTGAAGGAAAGGGGCTAACAAGGACAAGTAGGATGATTGAGAGGAAGTATTGTATTTTGCTAGCTAATTATTCTTTAAGAGAAAATTGTTATGTCTCTTTAAAAGAATTATACACTAGAGAAATTGAAGAAGACTCTATGTATGTTGCTGGAAAGGAAAGCGACGGACCTTCTATGGAAAGCTTGAGTTGTGAATGGAAAAAGTTGAAGAAGATGAAGATAGAAGAATTGAAGTCAAGGAGTAAAGGGCAGAGTTAGAGAAAAAGGCCAAAACAGAGTAGCAAATTCAGAGTTTACTCCATAAGAACATCATAAATATGCAAAGTGAAAGCTCTTGAAGACAAGAAAAAGGCCAAGTTGAGAACAAAGAAAGAAAAATCATCAATGGGAGTGGAGAGTTTTGTAGTTGTAACATTGTCATCGGATCCATATAAGGACTTCAGGGATTCAATGATAGAGATGATTCAAAAGAAGGGAATTAGCAGGCTTGAAGAGCTCGAAGAGCTCTTAGCGTGCTATCTGACGTTGAACTTTGATGAGTATCATAACCTCATTATCAAGATGTTCAGGCAGGTATGGTTTAAACTAAAAAAGCCTTTTTTTTACTCTGAATTAGAGACTGAACACTTATTATCCTGACCGTTCAATGCAAAAACTTGGTAACCATACCGTGTAAATAACCAAAACGATATGCTTCCTCTAGTATTCACACTTTTAGCATTCATCTTCAGTAGTGAATTATGAATATCGGCATAAAATCCTCCGTTACTTGATTCATTTAGCAGTGAATTTACAACGTAGTGTTGGAAAGAAAATAGGGTTGGAAAGATTAATAAGAACAGAAGATCTGAATTCAATATCAAGAAGCTCAATTTTAACATTATCCACTTTGAGCTATTGCATTTAATCATTTTTTTAAAGAATAGACATTTCATCAAATACTTTATATATATCAGAAATTGATCCCAACATCACAACCAAAATTATGTCTTGTCTCTTCTATTACTAACTTTTATGTCTTAAAGTTATTTTCCAATCACAAAATACACAAATAAACGAAAGTAATCATATGCGGAAAAAGCACATGACAGCGGTTGCAAAAATACCTCCACCAAAGGATACAATGACAATGGTAAAAGAAGACAACGCCGACGAGCAGAAGAGGGGACCACGACAGAGAAACTAGAGAGAAGAGTAGCAGAGAAGACATAGCAAGAAGAAGGAAGAAGAAGACACACACCAAACGATGTCGTTTTCTTTTGCTTCAAAACGCTAAAGTGAAAGCAGACGATGACGTTTACTTTGAAAATTTACCGACGAAAGTTTTCCGTTGATAAACTCAAAACCTTTTTATTTTGCCAACAATTCTTGCCTTTTTTACCGACGGGCATTTTATATCGTCGATAAAGTCCGTCGTAAATTTTGCCAGAATGATTTCCCTCCATATTTAGTGACGGATATTAGTATCATGACTAAATGAAAATTTTCCCGTCAATTTTACTGACGGAAATCAATTTTCTGTCGGTAATTTGCTATGGTTTCTTTTCTATCAGTAATTTTTCGTCACTAATTTATGCTTTTCTTATAGTGTTGGTTGCATTACATGGCATAATTTGTTGAGTTTGCTAACCTAAAAAATAATCGTGTAACAAGATGAGAAAAGAGAACAAATATTAAGAAGTAGAACTAAAGGAAAGGTAGCAAAAAAACAATATAAAATTGAAGCTAGCATAATGAGACGTGAGAGTTTCTCACACTAGCCATCTCACTATTACAGAGCTTATAAGCTAAATTGGTGTGTTATTAGTTTAAACAATATTTTGCATTATCCAAGTTACATAGATTATACGTTATTTTTATTCTTATACAATTTTTTATAGAAAATAAAAACTACAATTTAGATTGAATATATTTACATTTAGGATTTCATTTTGTTAAAAGTTCTCATAAATATTGTTATAATTAAAATTATACAATATACAACTTAGCAATATTTAATTTCATTTAAATATATAATTTATAGAGATTAAATTGTCTTATATAAGATATATAACAATAGACTATTATAAGTTTTTAAGTTATACATAAGGCATGTTATAAAATTTTCACAAGCAAGTAAAATTAGGGTTCCGGAGATTGTGTCATTGCAGGAGGTATTTAGTTGATAAATATTGAGGTTGCTTCTCTATATTAAAAGAATAAAAGCTTTGATAATTAAGTAAATTATTGTTTATGTTATGCTGTTTTTTTTTAATTTATATGTAACTTGTGATTGAACTCATTTAAACACTAAATAATTTTCCCCCATCAAATTGAAAATTTAGATTAGTTCTTGGGATTTGAATTAATTAGTAACAAAAGAATCTAATTTTCCAAATGGAAAACTTTTAAAACATACGCTTCTGCGAAGACAAAAAGGGGTGTAATTCTTCTCCGGATTTTGGAACAACATTGGCGTATAGCTTGTCAAGATATGTATCTTTGTAGTAGACTTTGGAACGAGATTAGCGTATAACTTGTCAAGATATGTATCTTCGTAGTAGACTTTGGAACAAATCTTGAAAGACTTCAAAGCACAAACCCTATTTGGATGCATGCTTTTTTTTCTTCAAACAATTTCGGATGATTCGAGGACCTCAACATCGCGACCTTAACGAGTTCGTTTACTTGGAATAATTAGGTAACCTAGGCCTAGAGATTTATAGGGGGTGGCCAAAATTTCAGGTTTCATGATTAACTTTTTAAATATCAGAAAGCGGTTTTTCTAAGCCAGATGGATCTGCAAGTAACTTGGTCTTATTCTTGACTTTCTCAATCTTGTCCGATACCCCATGTAATGATGATAAGCGTACCAAGTCGCTTTGAGACCGTTCATTGTTCCATGGCACACTTTACATTGACTTCAATGTCAAAACATCAGCATCTTTTGCGACATAAAGGGCTTTCTTTCACTGATGTGAGGTTGGGATCAAGAGCTCACTTATCACTTGTGCCCCTTTTTGGGTTTCAACTCTGAATAGGCATATATATACTTTCAAGCAGAAAGGAAGATTAAGTCCTTGTGTGTACATACTTATAGTTCAAGGGGTGAGATTCATAATTCTTATCAAACAGGGATAATTTGTCTTCTAGTCTTAACTAAAATGATACGATGTTCATGTATATATGTTAAATAGTTTTGGTTCAGGAGTTTGAATTTCTGAAATATAAGAAGAAAATGAAAAATAACCAGGAGAATAAAATAAGGATGAATATCTATTTAACAAAATTTTTAGAAGCTGAAAATGCAATATATATATATATATATACAAAATGAAGTGATAAAGTGTTCATGTACACAATTGTAAAAGAATGAGTGAGTGATGAATAATTGGATATCCATTAGCCTTGTACACTTCATCAACAAATAATGGCCTCTCAAGTCATTAATTCCATATACGTCTCCTTTACATATTCTTATTTTATTTCATTTTCCAAACTTTCCTCTCAAGGGCCAATCATAAACTCAAATCTTTCAAATATTCTTCTTTTGTTGCATTTTTCAAAACTTTCCTCTCAAGGGCCAATCATGAACTCAAATCAGTAGTTGAATGTTAAACGAAAAGCCTAGTAGGTACCAATGAATGAGAAACATATAGAAATGTAGTCCCCATCCTAGAACAAAGTTACAAACTATACGTATTGTCTCAGATTGTGAAATTAACAAAGGAAATCTAAACGGACGCTATCTTGGATTTAGATTAAGATTTTGATTTGAGTAATGCAGATATAGTAGGTATGGAATCTCTATATTTCTTTTCTTGATGACTTTTAAGCAACCTTCCCCGTGGCATCAAGTTGATAAAGAAAGATTGGGAACTGGGGAAGGTGGGCTATTGTTCTTATACGATCTATTCATACAACTTTTTGTCTTAAAAAACGAATAAAAAGTGAAGAGGCATGTTTGTTCTCATGCACGCGTCTGTATATGATATAGGGTTATCAAAAAGTAGATTCATGTACCTATGATTGATCATGGAAGAGATACAAATATGCTTATGTTATTATCATCAACTCTTCACTATACACTATTCCACTTTAAAAATTAATTTGAAAAAATGAGAATTCAAATCAAATGATTTCTTGTAAACTTTTGATTTCGTTTTTTATGTAATATAAATAAGATGCTGATTTTGAAAACTATAGTGCATAATTGATCCTAAAAATTAAGAGACGTCCTTAAATAATGTCTTTTTATTAAAATTTAAAATTTCACAAATATTTATAATTTGTTATGAAAAACTTCACTTAAACTTTGACATTTTTTATTAATTTCATGACTAGTAACTAATAACCGATATTAATTATTAATCAGAACGTTGCTAATTATATAGGGTGACCAACACGTGATTAAGAACATACATGAGTTGTTTGGGATATGTATTAATTACATTGTCAATTTCCTGCAACCTTTTCTTCTGTGTATTCCATTAGTTCATAAATTCGTCAAGTTTGCATCTTCATATGTTAATTTTTTATGGTTCTGATTCATTTGAATCTATTTTTGTGTCAAAAAATGTTTTTGTTTGCAGAAAGTAGATGACCTCACATTTCTGATCATAAAGTTTGTTCTCTATTGTCAGCAATAGCCCTTCAAATCACGTTTTAGCAGAATTGAGGAGGAGATGTGGAAATTGAGTTTAGGGTACGTGCAAGTTGTCACATTTGTCAGGTGGGAAAAGATAAGATGAAAAGCTACATCTGAGAAGTGAAATATGAGGGGGCCAACCCTTCATATCATTTTATTAATACATATCCTTATATAACAGATAATATTTCAGTTTAGAATTTTACTGTATGTAACCTGAGAAACTGTTTGCAATAATTGAGTCTAATAGTTTCATGTTTCAGAATTTGCAGCTTTCTTCTATTTTCATTGTTCAAATCAATAATAGAAGTTAAGAGAGTCTGATTTCAAATTTTCTTCAAGGGTTAGAAAAAGAAGCTACCTTTTTATTACAAAACTTGTGCGGTCACACCTTTGCAATACGAGAACTTAAATAGTTTATTATATAAAACAATAGACTCGATGCGAATCCTATTTAAGGTAGTTTAACAAGAACAAACTCATAATTGTGGCCGTAGCCTCATCTAATGATCGAGTAAGTTATACAATTGAAGAGCATATCATATGCAAGAGTATGATTCGCCATGGATCTCTTTGTTACAAAGTACCTATATAACAATTCATAAAGAATTCTTCGCTTTCCTTTAGTAGCATTATTGAGTTTATTGCTATAGAATATATATTAGCACGTGATTTAACTTTAGTGAGTTTAAGTTGTCACCAATGTCACATTGGATTAGTTTAGAGACAATATCTTATGAATGAGTTGCAACCTTTGGAAGGGAATTCAAAGTTAGTAAGTGTTTATACTTTCTGATGTAATGGAAAAGTAAATAGTCATAGCATCCCACTTTTGGAGAAAAACATAAATTACTAGCACGAATCAATTAATATACCTTTCCCTTTATAACTGTATTGTTCAGTATGTATTACATTGTTATGACACTAATTAGTATAGTTGCTTATTTGGGCACTTATTTGGATCTTTATATTACTTAAGAATATTATTTAGAGAATTTGATTGATGGGATTTTGATAATTTGTTTCCTTGTCATAATACTTTAAGGTAGTAAATAAGATTTCTTACACGCCAAATAATCTCCTTTCCTTTTCTCCTATGTTTCACATACTTTTCCTAAATTTCCTCCATGTCTGTCCCCTTCCTCTTCTCTTTCAAAAATTTCTCTATCCCTTTATTGAGTACTCCATCAATATAGTTTTATCTAAGTTGTGTTCCTTTAATAATTTAGAGCAGTACATCGCCACAAGTGCTCGATAGACTGGTTCGCAATGGCATAAAAATGTTTGTGAATCATTCTTTCTGTACGTGTAGACAAACAAATAAAGGGTCTGAAAGATATGGTTATTCTCCTTGTGACGTTTCATGTATTATAATACTATTCATTGGTACGATTGTAAAACGACGTTTACTGCTTCAAGAAAAGACGTCTTCTTATGTGTGTGTCAAAAATTCTAATGTTGTTTATTTTAATTAATCAGCAAGTGTATAGATCCTGGCAATCTTTTACTATTCTCAGCTTGTTTCTTTCTCGTTGAAGTTTTCTATGATGGAAACTTCTGTGGTAGCTCATTATGCAGAAAATCGAAGGTCTATTTAACAACTGAGGGCTGCAAATTGGATTTCACATTTTAATCTAATTTTGTTCATATGGATTCAACAGAGTTGATCCACTGAGTCTTGGAGTCACTTTGAATCATTTATAAGCTCATCATGTATATATGCTGTTGTCTGAACTTCGCATCATTATTACAAATTCATCTTGTATATACTCTATAGTTACAGAAGTTCTGGTCAACCAAAATGAAATGATTCCCTCTTAGTGCATTTTTGGGATTCATATCTCCATATATTTATGGTA